>PVKE010021178.1:0-26784 GCA_004027555.1 Craseonycteris thonglongyai | reverse complement strand
GTGCATAGTTATTTCTATTTTACTTTTTGACAGATAGAGAGAGAGATAGAGACAGAGACAGTTAGAGAACCAAACTGTGGGAACTCCCCAGTTCAGCACGTGGGTCCTGCCTGGGCCGGAGCCGGGATTCGATCCTCGGTCCTCATGGCCTCAAAGCGAGCGCTCAACCCGCTGAGCCGTCCCGGCTTTCCCCAAGAGTATTTATTTTTAAAATGCATATTCACAATGTTTTTTCAGCCCCATGTAACTTTACATTCCCAAAATTATCTTTTAAAAATATATAGATATAAAATTTTGGAAAATTGTCAAGCTGATGACAAATAAAACTGACATGAAAGTCAAATATTAGGGAGAAAAATTTAGAAAAGATAATATATATACAAAATCTAAGTTGCTGGTTAAGGAACTCAGTGGTTGAATATAACAGTAAAGCTTTACTTTGTTCAATTGCCTTTAATAGAATCAACATCAGACGTTTGGGCTTAGAAACACTGTTCATCTTCCAAAACATTCACCTTGTTTGTTTTTGATCAGCTGGAAATTTTCTTCTCTCTCAGCCCAGATCCTGTCCATTCTCACTAAATGCTTTTTGGGAACATAGTCTACAAAACCTCTGCTTACAGGCAAACTCAGTACAAAATGCTATGCCGTCTTGAAGGGAATGATGACATTTGGTTTCCTAGGACACAGACTGATGAATACTGACTTGATAACAATGATGTAAACAACGCCCACCAATGACAGAAAACTTGCCAAAGAGGCAGTCATAAAGCATCATAACTTTATCCAAAGAGTAACTTCACTAAGTTTCTACCTACTCACAACTCCATAAAGCACTCCGAATGCCTGTTATGTTTACTCAGAGCAAAACTAATAATTTTGCTAATAACTTGATTTCTAAAAATGAAAACAATTTAGGTTATAATTTCCTCTATTAAAGGCAAACTCCCTTGGCACATGGTTGATAAGATTAAATATTACATTATGCATGTGAAATTCAAAAAACATGTACACACTCTGTATGCTTCAGTTCTGCATGACACACTTCAAACTAGAGTGGCATCTGATTATCATGAGGCACGGAATCAGCACTTTGATAGGGGATGAACTCTGACACAAAGCCCCACTGTCTTCAATTACTAGCATATCTAATGTCAGGGAAGAAACAGTTTGAAGCATTCTTTAGAGTTGAACAGAAGAACTTACAAAACCACTAATCGCTACTATTCACTCTCCTTTTTCTAAAGTTACAGGAACAAAAAAAAAGAACTTGTGATTGCTTTTGACCGGGGTTTAAAGTTAATTCTTCAAATCAGCATAAATCATGTTTTCAGGACAAAAAAATTTTTGAAAGAATAAATCCTTTCTTATTCAGAAAAAAAAAAAAAAAAGACATTTTAGGGGGTGTACGTGTCCCTAAGTGAGTGTATAAATTATACATTTATAAGTTTTAAAGCATGCTTAAAAAAAAAAAGACTCAAAGATTTAGTTAGGAAAAAAAACGAATAAAACCCTCTCTCGGGTGTGCAGTCAAAGGCAAGTGCTTCCCATTAAACCACACTATTTGCTCCAGAAAAATAAGTGATTTTAATCAACTAAATAGATGTGGTGAATTTGTATGTTGAAAATTTTTGTAGTAAGACTCACTGTGATGACACAAATGACTCAAGTTTTGTTTTTTTGAACTAGTTTATCTTTTCTGTTTGTTCCCTAACAACTTCCACCCAATCCCCAACAGAATTCTTACCAGGACTATGGGGCCGCCACCTTTCTCCCTCCCTTCTTGATCCAGCTAGTCGCCAACCTCCATCTTCCTCTTCTCCATTTTGTTCCTCTCTAAAAATACGCCAATTTTCACTTTCAGATCGTATAAATTCATGCTTTCTCCCCACTGATGTTGGTCCACCTTCCTCGAAATTTGGTCTCCCTGTAAGAAAATAAGAAACATAAGTCTCAGCCAGTAAAGACTTTGAAAACAGATTTCACTGCTTCAATCAAGATCATATAGATATCATTATTAATTTCTAGAGTTACATTTTTAACTTATAAGCATAAAAAAAGAATTAAAAACATTTATATAGATACAGAATTAGTACTACCCATGTACAGTGTGCATCTTTATTTTTCCACAAATTTGGGCAAAAAAGTATGCATTATACACAGCAAAATATGGTAATCACCATCAAGAATTTCTCATAACGTCTTCTCAATACTGTTCACAACTATACTTATGCATGTATATACAGAGCTCCCACTTGCATTCAAATAATACCACTCTCAGAATGTTATTCTTGTTGTTTTGCACACTTGCTACTTTCACCTAACAGTGTGTCCTCGCAATTCTTCTTTACCAACTTGTACTTTTTTAAAATCATACAATATTTTAAATGATACAATGTAACAATCAATTTCTACTTGTGATTCTGCCCAAAGAGGATATCTGTAAATGTCAACCTCTATTCCAAAACAGATTGTAAACTCAAAGGTAGAGATTGTGAGCTATAACTTTTCATTTACTCTAGCACCTAGTACATTATAGGTATACAACAAACTGCTTTTGAACAGAATTTAAAGGTAAACTATGTCTAGCCTTGATGCAACTCAAGAGTTAATAGTAAAAGAACCTGGTATACCAAGTAAACTAAATTGGTACTTTCAAAGGCCAAGATAATTCTAAATGGTACAAACAAATTCTCTAGTCACCATCCAACATGTGCTACTATATAATTCATAAGATTATATAAAATCTCACATTAAAGTAGTTCTGACAATACAGGACATACACTGATATCCTCAGTTTACAACAAAAGTTACATGTTCTCTCAATGACAACCTCAATTCTTTTCTTTACATTATACTAAAACTGAAAAAAAAAAAAAAAATATATATATATATATATATATTGCATAGTAGCACCTAAAAATGAAGAAATTTTATTTTTTGGTCATTCTCTTATAGTCCATTTAGCATTAAGGTTCAACATCCTATCTGCCCAAATGACTGTTAGGTTGTTATCAGATATTATTATTAAGGAACTAAGATTATCTTTAAAGATAAAGTAACTTAGAAAGAAAGGTGTGGTTATTTGCTAGGCAAAATGCTACCTGTTTTCTTATTTAGGTAGTCAGTCTCTAACACAGCCCTCAACAAGCTCTGCCTTCTGGCCTTTGTGTAATCCCCCTGCCTCAAGTGTGGGCTGGACTAACTGATTCACTCCAAACACACACAATAGAGCAGAAGTGATGGCTGTCACTCCCGATATTAAGTTAAAAACGACTGTGGCTTCCATCTTGGATACTCTGAGGAAATCCAGCTGCTATGTTATGAGGCAGCCCTGTGGAGCAGCATACATGGATAAGAACAGAGGCTTGCCAACAGCCACATGAGTAAGCCTAGAAGAACCTGAAACCCCAGTTGAGCCTTGAGGTGACTGCAGCCCTGGTTGACTCCGTGATTGTGGCCTCAGGAGAGAACCAAGCCAGAACCCCCTGGATGAGCTGCTCCTTCCTGGCCCACAGCAACTGAGATATTATTAAATGGCTACCACTTTCAGCCACTAAGTTTTGAGTTAACTTGTTACAAAGCCATAGAATAAAAATACTCATTTAACTGAATTAATCTTCGTAATAATCCTCAGTATTAGAAACTATTTTTTCCATTTTATAGCTGAGAATATTGAGGTTCAAAAGATAGCCTAGGGCAAAATCACAGACCCCTATTTAAATGGTATAGATAGGATTCAAAAGTTAATCTTCTAACTCATTCAATAAATACTTATTGCAAGTTAAGTGTCAAGTTTTATGTATTCAAGTATAGACATATTGCATATACCTGCCCTTAGGTTAGAAGGGCTAGAAGATTTGCAGGCTCTTGCTCAGAATTAGAAGGGGATAATTCATTTTACAAAGCACTACAGGCATTATATGACTTAATAAAAAATGTAGGCACACTTACAAAAGAGGAACAAATTTAAAACAAAGAAATCCCTAATGTGTATAATGGATAAGTGATGGGAAGTGGCCTTTAACCCAGACAATCATTCATTCACAGTAATACGTACCAGGCACTGTACAATGATTTGGGGACACAGTGGTAATCACAATACATGTGCTAGTTGAACCACTCATATCTACTTTTACAGTAAGCCTTTGAAAATGTAATACACCAAAATAACCAAAATAGCACTAATGACAAACTGCTTAACTCATCAAAACCTGGTCATTATAATATTTTTCTAACAGATAAATAGTTATTTAAAAAATACTAGTTATTCCTCAATCTAGAAAAAGAATTTTATATTTTTATGTAGTTCCAATCAGTACATCTATTTTATAATCTACTTTTCATCTATGGTAACAAATTATTCTTTGTGATTAAACATCTTCTTAATAATACAAATAGTAATACCAGGTATACTTGTACCTTGATGCCATAGCATAACCCACCAGATTATCCCTCACTGGACATTTGCTTTGTAATTAGTTTTTTGAGAAATACAGATAATGAGGAGAAATACCTATGTGTATTGTGTTTTGCTTTTTTGAACTATTTCTTCTGAATAAAATTTCAGAGTAAAATTAAAATTACTAGGTCAAATGACAGATTTCACATGTGATATAACTTTTCCCCCCTCACAAAAGGGTCAAACCACCACACCATTTTACATTATTAAAGTGCTGTATCCTTTTAGAACTTATACTACTTTGATATAAAATGGTATACTAATGTGACTCAAATATGAATTTTTCATATCAAAGATTTTTCATGTTGTTAACTGACTATATTTCCCTTTCTGTGAACTGTTGGCATTTTTTAATAAACTATAGCATCTTTACCCTTGTAACTGTCAAATTCTGCATATACTTTTAATATTAGTACCGTATTTTCCGGCATATAAGACGACCGGGCGTATAAGACGACCCCCTAATTTTACAGTTAAAACATAGATTTAGGCCTATATTCACTGTATAAGACTATAGCCTCGGAAGTGGGGGGTAGTCTTATACAGCGAATATAGGCCTAAACCTATGTTTTAACTGTAAAATTAGGGGGTCGTCTTATACGCCCGGTCATCTTATACGCCGGAAAATACGATACCTAGAAATAAGAAAAATATAAAGAATAAGGGGAAGCCAGGATGGCTCAGCAGATTAAGCGCATGCTTTGCAGCACCGGGGACCAAGGATTGAGTTCTGGCCCTGGTCCGTGCAGACCCATATGCTGAAATGGGGTGTGCGAACAACGCAGGATGCCCTGAGCCCAGTTCCTGCCCTGTGTGGCCCCCACCCACCTGTATAGAACAAAACCATGTTGAAAACTGATGACATACAACTATGGAGACTGCTCTGGGATGACCCCCTTATCTCTGTCTCTCTGTCTCTGTCAAAAACAAAATAAAAATCTAAAAAAGACAGATTATGGTAAAAATAGGGAAATTACAGGAAGAAAAAAGTCAGGCTTTTCTGCTTACTGAATGCTAACTTGTAATTCTCAACCTGTTGGACGAACTATACCTCATAAAGTCTGAATGACTACTTAAGCCATTCTTTGTTCCAAAAAGAATTTGAGACAAATTTTTAAGATAAAGAAGGGCACAATACTGAAGAAAGAATGAAGATCATGGCATCACTAGACCTGACTTTAAATTCTGGCTCCAATTCTGATCTACACACCTTGACTAAAGAAAATTAAATCCCTAATATGAAAAGTGTGTGTGTGCGCACACATTGAGGTGGAAGCCACCTGATTTTACACAAACACTAGCCCATTCTAGTTCAAAAATTCTCTATCAAGGGAGTTCAAATTTTATTCAACCAAGTACTTGTTTCCACAAAATAATTCCTAAAAACTGCATTATATTATACTTTTTGATACATCAAATACTGCATAATGAATAACTGCAATAGAAGTATCTAGTTGACAAGTTCTCAAGTAAACCAAGGAAAGACAGAATAATGTAATTCTGATATACCACACTTACCCCATATGTAAGGGCAAGGTAGGTGGAATTCTGCCTTCAGGGGTCACTGTCATTTTCATAAGAGTGAAAAAGATTCAAGGGGGAAGCCGGGATGGTTCAGTGGGTTAAGCGCTCACTTTGCAGCCCCAGAGACTGAGGATCGAATCCCGGCCCTGGCCCACGTGGACCCATATGCTGAACTGGGGAGTGCCCCCAGTTCGGTTCTCACTGGAGTGAGACCCCGGCCCATTTCCTGCCCTGCCCTGTGTCCACCTGTGAAATGAAACTATGTGGAAAAACCAATGATGTACAACTATGGAGACTGTTCTGGGCCCTCCCCCTTCTCTCTGTCTCTGTATCTCTCTTTCTCTCAGTCAAAAACAATAAAAATAAATCTTTAGTAAAAGAAAAAGATTCAAGAGTTTTTAAATGGAATTTACTCATCTGCTCCCTTACCTTTAATAAAACTTACTGAAGTATATATCATTCTTACCAAAAGAAGTAAACCAATCACAAAGGCACAATTCAAAGAGTTTTCATAAAGCAAATTTTTTACATAACCACCCCCCTTAGACTTTTAAAAAGAAAAAAATACCAGCTTTCAAAATTCTTCATGTTCTCTAAATCTGCCTTCCCCAATTTGCTTAAGCACTATCCTGATTTCTATCACCAAAGATTAGTTTTCTCTGCTTTTCAGTTGTTTTTTTTTAGATTTACTTTTATTGTTTTTGATAGAGAATGAGACATAAATAGAGAGAGAGAGAAGGGGGAGAGCCAAGAGCAGTTTCCATAGTTGTACATTAGTTTTCAATAGTTTCATTCCATGGGTGGGTGCAGGGCCATGCAGGGCAGGAAGTGGACCAGGGGTCTCCCACATGGGAGGATGCCCCTGTGAGCTGGGGGCCTCCTACATGGAAAGCAAGCCTTGGGCAGGAGTCAAACCAGGGGCATCCCACATGGGAAGCTCACTACAGTGAGAACCAAACTGGGGGCCACACTCAAGCTCAGAATATGGGTCCACACAGGCCAGGGCCAGTACTCAATCCTTGGAACCCGGGGCTGCAAGATGGGTGGCTCAACCCACTGAGCCATCCTGGCATTCCCTAAATTTTTTATAATGGAATATTCATTTACTGGCTTCTTTCACTGAACATTACAGGAGATGCATCCACATTGATACAGAGAACTGTAGGTTGTTGCTCTTTTGTGCTGGTACACAGGATCTCATTGTATGAATAGACCAGGGGTGTCAAACTCAATTAAAACACGGGCCATTTGGTGCAACAGGCAAGATTCATGTGGGCCACATCACATTTACAAACATAGCTGGAACTGAGTTAGCGCGTTTATACACACCCCCAGGAAAGGCACTGAGCCACGTGTATACTTGTCTTCAGTTGTTAAAGGGTTAACAAGGGAATTGTGTGTACGGTATTGCCTCGATCTCCCCTAAGTGCTATTTTCTTCATAACAATTTTTTTCTATTTTCATTTTATTTCAGAGCATCGTGGGCCACAAAAAATTACCTTGGGGCCGCAAATGGCCTGCAGGCCGCCAGTTTGACAGCCCTAGAATAGACCACAATGTACTCTTCTTTACTGATTTAGGTTGTTCATACTTTTTACTATTATGAATTGTGTTGCTATGAACATTCCTAGATATGGAATCCGATGAACATGTTTGCATCCTATTGGTATTTACCTAGGAGTGAAATTTCTGGGTCATAAGGTATATTCAACTTTAGTACATACTACCAAATATTTTCCCAGAGAGATAGTGTTTCACTTTGCCATTGTTGGCTTGTTCTACTTAAACCTCTAGTAAATATTACCATGAGTACCTCTTCTAAAGGTAAACACAACTGAAGACATAAGATTGAAAATGAAGAAGAGACTTAGACATGGCACCTACCATCCAGGTCCACAGTGAACACACAAGGAAATAAATAACTTGATACATGACAGTTGACAAAATACATTACTATATCTCATATAATCCTCATAATAAACTCAAGAGTTAAATCAAACATAATCATCTCTATTGTTCCTGTGAGGAAAAGGATACTTGGTAGGGGTTTCCCAAGGCCACAGTTGAGTAGTGACCAAATCAGAAATAGAACAAAGGCCACACAGCTGAGTAGTGACCAAATCAGAAATAGAACATAGGTGTTCAAACTCCTAATCCAGGGTTGACTCACAAATTAACGCATGAGAAGCAGTCAGAAATTCTAGAAAAACTAAAGCAGGAAGAGGAAAATCTAGGAACTAAATCTAACAAGCTTTTAAAGGCTAACAGATACACCGTGCATGGAACAAGTTAGAGGCAGAGACTGCCAACATTTCTAAAAGGGGGAAGGAAGATGGAACTAAATTTGTTCAATCTCCCAGCAGAAATAATATACTCCTGAGAAAAATATCAAGACCAACTTATTCAATATAAAAACTATTTTGAGGGGAGAAAAAATAACTTCAAGCTCTATCTAATAAAATATACATTTCCAATTACTACTAACAAAACTAAAAATGACACAGTATGCAAAAGTTACTATAAAATATTAAAATAAATCCTTTATAACCTAATGATTACAGTAACTTGTATTTGTGTAAATTTGGGTGGGAATTGGTAGTAGTAATTTAAGTTAAAAAGATAAATATATTTGAATCGTACTGATATAATTTTAAATTAATGACTAATATTAAAGTTATTCCTGGGCAACATAAAAGACCTAAAGTTCCTCTCATGTCTAAAAATTCTAGGATTCCACAGTGACCAGGGCTAAAATGACACACCCACATTGCCTTCTCAGCATTTAAAAGCAAAGCCTTCCGCCTTCTATAATACCAGCCCCATGACAAAGTTGAGTATTTTAGTTGACTTCTTTTTAAAATCTTAACAGATTAGTTTGTAAACAAGTTAATTTAAAAATAAATGCAAATGGATAATTTAGCAATTAATGACTGAATCAAATATTCCTACTGTGTAGTCAATAAATGAGCTCAAGGGCTATGAAATGAACTGGAAGTACACGCAAGGTCTGACAATTAAGTTTGTAAACTTGCCACCGTGCACTTAACATTGGCAGCACTGTACAAACAACTGGTAGTTTCATAACCTTGCTACAGCAGTGTCTCACAGCTGTGTTCATATCAATGTGTAGTGATGTCTTGCTGAGTGGAGTTCATTATTGTTTCGTGTTTTTGTGTGCCATCGTGAGAATGTCGGAGCATGAATTTAAGCAACAAAAATATATTCAATTTCTTGTTAAGCCTCGCAAGAACAGAAGTGTGTAATCAGGGATATGTTAGTCCATGTTGATGGGGATAACGCCATGGAAAAAATGGCACTGTACAAATGGATTAAATGTTTTTCTGAAGGAAAAGAAAGCATCACTGATGAAGAGAAGTCAGGGTGGCCAGTAATGAGCAGAAAACTAACAAAAACATTGCAAAAATTCATCGAATTGTATATCAAGATCGTCAGCTGACTGTGAGAAGTGCTGAGACCAAGTAACCATCAATCAAAAAAATAGTTAGAAAAATTTTAACTGAAAATCTTGGCATTGGAAAGGTGTGTGCAATAAGGTCCCAAAGGAGCTCACTGATGAACAAATGCAGAGGAGAGTCAAAGTCTGTCAAGACCTTCTGGAGTGGCAAGATGATGTTTTGAGCCATGTTATCACTGGTGATGAAACATGGGTGTACCAACACAACCCTGAAATAAAGTGTCCAGGTGCACAATAGAAGTCAGCCAATTCTCCACAATCAAAAAAGTTCCAGCAGTCCAAATCAAGAGTCAAAACGTGGGGAAGCCGGGATGGCTCAGTGGGTTAGGTGCTCACTTTGCAGCCACGGGGACCGAGGATCGAATCCCGGCCCGTGCAGACCAATATGCTGAACTGGGGAGCTCCCCCAGTTCAGTTCTCACCAGGGCGAGACCCTGGCCTGGTTCCTGCCCTGTGCAGCCCCACTCCCAACTGTGGAATAAAACTATGTGGAAAAACCGATGATGTGCAACTATGGAGACTGTTCTGGGCCCTCCCCCTTCTCTCTGTCTCTGACTCTGTATCTCTCTCTCTCTCTCTCTCTCTCTCTCTCTCTCTCTCTGTCAAAAACAATAAAGCTTTAAAAAAAAAAAGAGTCAAAACGATGTTGTTAACCTTTTTTGATATCAGAGGAATTGTTCATTATGAATTTGTACCAACTAGACAAAGAAGTCAACCATGTTGATTATTTGGAAGTGCTGAGAAGTGCTGTGTGAAAAAGTTAAGATAAAAACAACCTGAACTTTTCACCAACAAGTCATGACTTTAGTATCACAACAATGCACCAGCTCACACAGCACTGTCTATGAGGGAGTTTTTAGCCAGTAAACAAATAACTGTATTGGAACGCCCTCCCTATCCATCTGATCTGGACTCCAATGAATTTTGTCTTTACCTGAAGATAAAGAAAATACTGAAAGGAAATCACTTTGGTGACATACAGGACATCAAGGGTAATAAGACAACAGCTCTGATGGTCATTTCAGAAAAAGAGTTCCAAAATTGCTTTGAAGGGTGAACCAGGTGCTGGCATTAGTACACAGCTTCCCAAAAAGAGTACTCTTGAAGGTGACTATAGGGATAATTCATCTTTTTTCTAGGTAAGTTCGCAAACTTAATTGTCAGACCTTATACTGCACAGGCTTGTTTTTCTTTTCAGAAAAAAAGGTGTATCTGTTGGTCTTAAAGGTATCTATGACCTCCAAAAGGTAAAAAAACACAAATTTAAAATTTAATTCTCTCAGGATGCTAGAATGGCTCAGCAGGCTGAAAGTTTGTCTTGTAACCCACAAGGTCTGGGAATCAAATCCTGGCCCCAACCCACACAAACCCATATGCTGAACTAGGGAACAACTGGTAACTGCTAGGATGGCTCAACGGTGAAGGTTCTCACCTCCTATTCAGGAGGCCCCCAGTTTGGTTCCCACCCCATGTAGTCCCACATCCACCTGTGTGGAATGAAACCATGTCACAACTAATGATGTACAACTATGGATACTGCTCTGGGCTCTCCTCCTTTCTCTCTCTCTCTCTCTCTCTCTTTCACCTTCTTTCAAAAAACAAAAAAATGTAATTATTTTTTAATCAATATAGCAAATATGACCATTTTATGAGCAAACTATAAAGGCTGTCCGGAAAACATTCAGCCAATTGTCAATATAATGAGAGCAGTTATGTGGCTGGATACTTTCTGGACAGCCCTCATAATCTGTATAATCACTGTTTTTTTCTTATATCACAGTAACTGAAGATGTATAAAAGGTGCTAAAATACAAGGCACTACATATCTAAGCATTTTCCCTAATGGCAATAAATACGTGTTTCTTAAGTCTGAATAGAATTCTTCTAAAAATTAAATTAAATTAAAATGCAGTATTGGTTTTAGTCTGGTCTAACTGAGTGGACTTCCTAAGGAGAAAGAGCAGTAAAAGGGCACCTGTGTGCATGTTTGACACACAGCCAAAAATGGTGTTTATGGAAAACTTCAGATGGAGCAAGAAGGCACTCAGCCAACAAAATCTACAGCTGTGAGACTTGGAACTTACAAATGCCCAAACTCCAAAAGCAAAAGTGGAATTATGGGACAGACTTTGAAGCTTGTTTATGTGCAGTTTCCTAGCAAGTATAACTTTGTATTCCTCTATTCAATACATATTCTCTGATCAACACTAAAAATATTTTCTAATGTCAGAGAAAACAGTAAAAGAGTATCCCAACCAGGTTCCTCCCCACACACACAACTCTAAACAAAACTCATGGTGGCTAGGATGGAGTACTTTAAATTCCATATCCAGAGATTTGCAACTCTTCTTTCCTCCTAGCCCCGAGGGGCAACAATCTGCTCCACTGGTTAATGGGTTCTGAAAACTCAGCAATTCCTGGCTGAAAGGGAGAGACAGGAGGGGCTGCAGCATATCAGAATCTCTTTGAAAAGTGCCTCATGTGGTTTGAATGTGCCCCAAACCCCTGCAATCCTCATGCTCAGTCATCTGCTGTGCACCCAGATGGTACCTGCAATCTCTGGGGAAGATGGTCAGCAGGTGAGCTTGAATACAGAACTGGAGAGCCAGATACCTTCTAAAGAAAGCTAAGTGTGTCAATGTAAGAAAGAACAGTGGAGACCAGGGTTGAGGTTTTAAAGTTGGGGAGATTATCTACATACAAGGCAGATATTCACTCCAACTAAAGATTTTGTTGTTTTCAAATACAATGTGCTACCTTTATGGATTATATACTCAATTACTTCAGCCAGAAAGAAAATCAAACACCTTTAGGGGCAATGAACTGAATTTAATAAAGAATAACCTACCTGGTCTTGGCACCTTATTTAATAATTATAAAAACAATAAATCAATCAATGCACAAATATCTAGCATTTACATTCATTCATAGAAGAGATGTTTTACAGCCATCGCCATTTGAAATCACTAATTGTTTAGATGGGAGGACCCATGTGTTTTAGGATGAAGTTGGCATACATCTGTGCCAATATCAGTCTCATCTCAGATAACGTGACAACCTCAACCAGAAATGAATTTAACTACTCAGGCTACTATAATGGGAGTGCTCTGCTCCTGTGGGTACTCCAGGGCTGGTCTACACTATCCATACAGTTAGCAATTAGGAATCACCATATACAGACCATAGCAGACTTTCAAATTATAGAAATCCAGAAACCAGAACACTTCTTCACTTGAGGCATTTCTTTCTTGATGTTCATTTTGCCAAATCATTTTTGCCTCAATATATTCTGAAATGGAGTATATTATGGAAAGAGGTTTCTAAGTTTGGTAAAATCCTTCACTGTCTTTTTTGCTGTCTATTTCAAGACACACGGCAGATACAGCTCAGTACTTCTGCTTTCTGAGAGGCAGTGTTACACTGTACCGTATTTACTCTGACTTTCTTCCTCCAAGCAGTTAACAGGCAACTGATGTAAAGTATAATTCCTACCAGCACAGGCAGGAAATGAGCATTATATCACAAGTCCCTCCTTTATGCTTTTACCTTCTCTAGTTCTGAAGGTCAGAGTTTCCAATGCTGTGTTTGAACTTGTATTGAAATGTTTGGCATTAATAAAACAAAGAAAGAATTAATATATTTTTATAATTATGGAGGACGGGAAAGAATCTACAAAGGCGGATTTCACTTTCTAAGTAGCATTATATCCGTCTACCTTAATAATTTTCCCAGCAGGCCTTCCATGATTTTACTTTGAATAATCACAGTCTTTGTTTCTAAGATCCTCTTACATGTGACATTTGATCAAAGTTTTAAAATCAGCAGCTAATGGAAGTGGAGAAAACTACTGCTCAGTAAGGCATTATACAAAGCCACCCCACAGCTCATTTCAAGGTTGCTACAAGCTGGATCACAGATGCTTTCCAGCTAAACACTATTTAGTTGTTAAGTTAAATTTTCTGTACCCTGAACACTATGTTTTATTGCTTATCATCATTACTTCTCCTCAAGGAAAAATCCCCTAAACATCACTAAAGCACACCTTAAGACAATTCTTTAGTTCTTTCACACTGTGTTTTTAAAAGCTAAATACAAAGTACCAAACAATTAAGTTTATTCTTATTCAAGGTCTCAGTACATAGCCTTTAAAAAAGTCTGCCTTCCTTGCCCCTCCCCACAAAAAGATGTCAGGTAACTAAATCACCTGTATTACTAGTTTTAGAATTAGTGACAGCCATTCTGATGAGATGGGATATGAAAAGAAAACTGGTAAAAATCAATTCATCAATTCGTACATAAAAGTCCTTATCCAAAGATATCATCCCCAAAGAAATGGAAGGGGAAAAAGATTAGTAAAGGAAATATCTCACACTTCAACATGCTATATAAGGAAAGACGGCTGAAAGGAAATCTTGCAGGGAATTTTATCCCTTTGAACTTTTAAATAAACTCTTAAGTAAGATTATGCAAACTTACTAAAGACCGGTCCAGATTAGTGGGAAAAAATGCACCCCTTCTCCAAGTCAGTTCTGGAGGCTTTCTCCAGAGTTGGTTTGTGTTGGGTCAAGCAAGACCTTCTAACAAACCAGCATTCTTTTCCACATGATCAGAGCTAATTGGCACCCCTGCAGACTAAGTGACCAATCACATCAGCTTCAGCTGAAACCAGCCCCCACAACATTATAAACAGAGGAATGTGAACTGTAAACCCAGTCCAACAAGAGAACCTACAAACTAGACTTTTAGAGTAAAATTACCTCATCAAAAAGGCAGACTCTGAAAGTTTCTTCAAGGCCTACCTGTGCATATAGGCCGACCCAGCAAAAGAACTGGTGAGTACATGAAATAATATTCACTCTTATTTCTTTCCTTAAGGGGAACAGAGAAAATTGACTGGCAAAGAACAGAGTTAAATATTGCCAACAGAGTTTTAAACCAAAGATATTACCTATAAAGTCATACATTAAAGTTCTTTATTCTTTTTCCTTAAATTTTAGAAATGGAGTAACAGGCCTATTGATAGTATTACTGGAAATTTTCTTCTCAGTTGTTTTATTAAATGTATACTAACTCTCCATCATAGCATAGAAAAGAGTACAAGAGAAAAACCCTAAAAAAATACAGTAACTTTTAACAAAATGTATCTTTTTCCTTTGAAAGGTATTCTAAAGAATCCAAAATAAGCATATAAGAAACAAATGACAAAAGTAAAAATACTTTTTTCTTAATCCATGAAAAAAGTGATGAGTATGATCATTTAAAATTTTAAGTACAGTATTACTGAAATTAGATGCTTCTGCAAGTAAGAATTGAAAAGAATCTCTGAGCTTATATAATAGAGTTAGAGCTCACACTGTTTGCCCTAATTATGGAGGGGCAGGAGAGAAGATTATAAGACTCTATACAAGTCTTCAAGTGTTTATATCAGAGGTGAACAAATACATAGTAATAATGTAATCATTTAACACTTGCTGTTACAGCCTGTATCTTAACTGTTTAATATGAACTCTACTATTACATTGTAACATGGTGATAAGAGACACTTTTTAGAGCTACAATCTGATTAGTAGCATGAATCCATTATTTTGATGACCAATAAAGCACCCAAACTATCATTTCTAAAAAGTATTATTTTTTTCTACCAAATAGTTTATTACAATGGGCAAAATTTTTACAGCTGACACAGATACCAGAAAAATCAATTCTACTTTCTATTGGGATCAGTTTATAAGGATCGTAAGTACAAACCAAGATAAACAATCAAAACAAACAGAAATGAATTCATAGATACAGAGGACAAAGTGATGGTTGCCAGATGAGAGACAAGTGGGGGAAATGGGGGAAAAAGGTGAAGGAGATTAAGAAGTACAAACTGTCAGTTATAAAATTAGTCATGGGACTAGAGAGCATAAATAATATAGTCAATAATTTTGAATGGGGACAGACAGTTACTAAACTTATCATGGTCATCACTTTGTATGGTATATAAATGTTTAATCACTATGTTGTACACCTGAAACTAATATAATATTGTATGTTACCTATAATTAAAAAACACATTAAAAAAAATGTTTCATATCTGTGCCTACAGAGATATGAAAATTACTTGGAATAAATTTTAAGAAAAAAGGGGAGACCGGGATGGCTCAGTGGGTTGGGCGCTCACTTTGTAGCGCCAGGGACCAAGGATTGAATCCTGGCCCTGGTCCATGCAGATCCATATACTGAACTGCGGAGTTACCCCAGTTCAGTTCTCTCTCTGTCTCTGTATCTCTCTATCTCTCTCTCTCTCTGTCAAAAACAATAAAATAAATTAATTAAAAAAAAAAAGAAAGAAAATTACTTGGTAATATAACAGCATAAATGTAACACCTACCCATCAGCCACTTTCAAATATGATGAAAGGAAAATCTAACCCATGCCAGGCAACAATATAATTTTTAAATGCCATACAAGCAGATGTAAAATAATACAGAAAAAAAAGCATACAAAAAACTTGTGTCAGTTGAGGGAAATGGTAATAAGTTTACAAACATGTAGGGTTCTAATGGGTCATGTTATTTAATTCCCTTTCCTTTCCTTTTTTAATATAAGGAAGCATGGCCAAGGGGATTGGGTGCCTTGCCCACACTGACATAGCTATATAATCAACAGCGCCATAGCCTAGCCAGCTAGATTCCCTTACCTTGTCTTCCTTATGCTAAACACATTGATTACATTAGTCCTAAGAATGGAGTCATTCAGGGTAATCTGTTAAATGGGGATCAAAAGTTTACTCCTCTCAACAATTCCACTTCCCAACACAATGTAAACAAGATCTAGCAGGATTTTATATATAAAAATATACTGTTTTGATATTAGCCTTTGACTTCCCTGTTCAAAGGTTTTTCCGTATATTTAGTTATTTAGCTTCAAGAGAAATGGAATGGAATTGTAAAAGCCTATAGCATGAGTGCTACAAAAACTGTAGATAACAAATAACAAACCTGAAAATGCCCAAATGAAAACAATTAATTTTCTTAGCTACAGTATGTATAGAAAGGCTATCTAGCCAGGTAATGTATTTTAGAACTTAATAAAATTTTATTGTTTATTGTTATTTTATTGTTTGAGCAGGTTGAAAATAAAGAAGAATCATAAAGCTCCCCCCACCCCCTCCAAATTACTGTGAAACACTTAGCAACCAGTGTTTCCTTAAGTGGTACAAGCACTAGTATAGAGGTCTATGATGGGCATTTTCACATAAGTAGGAAACAAGAAACAAGGACAATGCTGTGGATAATGGAGAACCATGCAGTTCACAGCTAACTATCATCTATTGTTACAACCTTCTTCCTCATCAAGTATAAAAACTCCTTATAAAGTTATGGTGATTTTATTATACTTTTAAAATTATTTTCCCACCCAGCAAAATACAAATTTGGCAATACTATGTAAGAACTCTCCTCCCCACATTTTGTTTTAATTCTACTGTTCTGCAGAATCCTAGACTAGATAATAATTCTGATTACACTTGTCTTCAAATCTTACAAGATGTCTTCCTTAACAATACATTTATTGCTTATAAATCCTAAGTCTAAACCTAAGCAAGCATTCTTGAAAAACAAATATTCTAAATGGCTCTTAAACAAAATTAGTCAAACAGAACATGTGTTATTCATGGAGGCTAACCAGGGACTAAATGTCTATTGCTGAGGCAATTCAGCACTAACTCTGGACTATGGACTCGGTATGAGATTCACCACTACTTACTACCTTTGTGATCTTAGGAAACACACTGTGCCTCAGTTTCATTATCTGTAAAATGGGCATAATAATGATACTTATTACTACTAAAGTTAAGAAATATTATTAATAACAATAAAGCAACTGATACTTACTGAGCAGTTATTCAAGAGGGCATTCTTTTTTTTTAATTTATTTTATTGTTTGAGCAAAGGTGAGAGAGGGAGAGAGAGAAGGGGGCCGGGGAAGGAAGGGGCAGAACATAGTTGTACATCATTAGTTGTGACATAGTTTCATTCCACACAGGTGGATGTGGGGCTGTGTGGGGCAGGAACCAAACTGGGAGGCAAGAACCTTCACTGCCGGGCTCAGCAGTTACCAGTGGTGCCTAAGTTCAGCATATGGGTTTGCATGGGCTGGGACTGGGATTCAATCCCTGGACCTCACAGTTGCAAGGCAAGTGCTGAACCTGTTGAGCTATCCTGGCATCCCCTGGCCAGACCTTATTAGCTTCACATGAGTTAATACATGTGACATGTTTGGTATGACTCCTGGCACATAACATTATATTAGCTAATATTATTAATCGTTACTATCATAAGAATCATGTGTAAAGTTAATAGTGGTTAAAAGAAGATACCTGGGAAAGCTGGGATGGCTCAGCAGGTTAAGCGCTCGCTTTGAAGCCCCGGGGACCAAGGATCAAATCCCAGCCCCGGCCCATGCGAACCCACATGCTGAACTGGGGTGTGCCCCCAGTTCAGTTCTTGCTGGGACGTATGTGGAAGGCTCCCGGCCCAGTTCCTGCCCTGTGCCCACCTGTGGAGTGAAACTATATGGAAAACTAATATCAACTATGGAGACTGCTCTGGGCCCTCCCCCTTCTCTCTGTCTCTGTTTCTGTCAAAAATCAATAAAATAAATCTTTAAATAAATCTTTAAATAAATAAATAAAAAAGAAGATACTTGAGACAGTTATGGAGACAAGAAGAGATCTATGAAAGGTGCTAAAACATTCTGGCTGTCAAAGATTATTTTGTGAATGCAACAGCAATTATCTTGGGAAAGATTTTTATTTCACCAAACTCTCTACATAGACAGCTTCTTGAGTAAAAGAAACAAAACAAAACAAAACAAAAAACTAGCCAGCTGTGAAGTTAGTCATACTTGGATAATAATCCAAATAAACCAAGGCCCCCATCTGCGTTGTATAAATTTCTATTATCTGTCTGGTTCTCAGTGACCTCATCTGAAAAAGGGAACAATAATGTCTACCAACGACTTAAAAGATAATGCAATATGAAGGCATCTAGCACAGTGCCTACGAATATTTTGTTATTATTTCCAAAAGGGCAGAGATCAGCTTTTCTAAAACATGTAAAGAATCTAGCAAAATGAGTAAATAAATAGCTGTGACACAAAAATAAATATACTAAACAAAATGATAATGACATGTTAGGAATAGTAAGTTATAAAACATTAACACGCTAAGATAGTCTTAAGTTTATATGAAGCTGAAATCACTTTCTAATCTAAATAAAGTGAACAATCATTTCAGTGTTCCATCAGTAACTTAAATACAAGAAAATACAGGAGAATATCTCTAATATCACCAATAAATGATAAATTAGCCTCAGGACAAAAGTGAAAGTATATACCCAGCTGGCCAATGTTCAATTCCAACAACACAGGAAGGTAGTCTCCGCAGTCCCTAGACATAGGGAGGATCCAGCAAACCCAAGTAACAACCTAGTTCCATGTACCTCTAATCCACTTAAGTGGTACTGTCCTTCAAAGGTAGGAGGGCGATATGCATTACTTCCAAGGGCATCTACTTCTGAAGGAAGAAGCAAGGTAATGAGTCACATATAATTCCTAGTACTAGACTGTTGCAAAGAACAGAGGAGCAGTCAAGGAGCAAAGCTGCATTTCCAGTTCTGTTCCTGGTTGCCTCTACACAAGTCTTAAGACACCTCTAACACGCAAGGACGGGCACAGAAAGCATACCGGTATATTAAATTTTTACTCAACACACAGAGTAAAGGGTAACCACTGACGAAAACTATTTACAGCTAAAAACTAACTGAATCTCTACCTAGGATTTTTTATTTTGCCAAGACAATCTCTCTCCACCCCAAAATCCTAATCATAATCAGCATCTAGAATATTCAAAAAAGGCAGCAATCCATCAGCCACAGTAGAAAAGATCCCATTAAAATGTCCACAAATTGACAAAAATAAAACCTAACCATAAAAGTCTCAATAGGCTAACTATAAAGCATATTATTAGAACTACAGGTCTCTAAAAGCCTAGTCTTGTCCTAGCACTACGTTTGGTTTCAAAACATTTACAGACAATTTAACACTACACTTCCAAATGATTTTTATTTATTTACACAGAGGAACACATATATTAAACATTCTTTTTAATTATGAGTGACTTGTATTGATAATTAAATAATTATGAAAAGTTTTTATTTATACATAATATTTAATCAAATCAATAAATACCTGATGCCTGGACTTGTATAAGAAAAAAATACAGGCGTATCAATAAACCATGAATCATAATCCCAACCCTCAGGGAGTTTAAAATATACTTGATATGTTAAAATGCCAAACAGTATTTTAACAGTCATTCTAGGAAACAATAAGAGATATCCTAAGGCAACCCATGATTAGCTACCAAATGAATGATTTCATAATGCTGCCTTATGTAAAGAGAAAAGAGAGACAGCTGACAGACTGGGAAAGCCTGCCCAACAGTCAGAAAAACATTCCAAAGAAATTACAAAGTGAATGCAGTCTCAGAATTTATTAATTGTAAAACAGTTAAGGTTTTACTAATTTACTCTTGATTTCAGAGATTTACAGCGTGAGATGGATGGCAGTAATTGCAAAGTTATTGCTCCTCTCCTAACTCAGAGATACCGGAGAATGGTCACCAAGGATGGCCACAGCACACTTCAAATGAATGGCGCTCAAAGAGGTCTTGTATATCTTCGAGATGCTTGGGGAATCCTAATGGACATGCGTTGGCGCTGGATGATGTTGGTCTTTTCTGCTTCTTTTGTTGTCCACTGGCTTGTCTTTGCAGTGCTATGGTATGTGCTAGCTGAGATGAATGGTGACCTGGAACTAGATCACGATGCCCCACCCGAAAACCACACTATCTGTGTCAAGTACATCACCAGTTTCACAGCTGCATTCTCCTTCTCTCTGGAGACACAACTCACAATTGGTTATGGAACCATGTTCCCCAGTGGTGACTGTCCAAGTGCAATCGCCCTCCTTGCCATACAAATGCTCCTAGGCCTCATGCTAGAGGCTTTTATCACAGGTAAACTGTTTTTGTTCTTTAAAAACTGATGAATGTTTTGACAAGGGTATAGTCAGTTATAAATATTTGTGTCAGATTTATTTATTTGCATTATTAGCAGGTAATTCCTGAGATCAAAAAGAGTGTCTAGGACAAACAATAGGAAAGATTATAAGAAACCTGACTTTACTTACTGAAACTTCTTTTAAAAAAAGGAATCATTATGACACTAACTTGAAGCAACATCTTATGCCCCCACAAAAACAGAAGTGTTAAAAGAAATTTTTCAGAGAAGCTAAGTATTTCATTAAGTGAATAAATATCAGCACGTATTTTGACAGTCATTTTATCTAACAGGGGAATTTGAAGGTTTTTTTTTAAACTGAACTACAATTTTCTCTTCTGAGTTCACCTTTTCAGCATTTACTCAATACTAGTGGGCCCAGAGCACCAAAGTCAGCACCGTATGTTAATGAACAAGTAAACACATCCTTAGCAAAGTGCACTGGAAATATGGGCACAAGGATTATGAAATTTTGCTTACAAACCAGTAACACCCTGTATACAATTAAAAAAAGAAAGAAAGCCTGGTCTTAACACACTACCCAGTCACATTTGAGAAGTTGAGCAATGAGCCATTATGAAGGAGGGTGGTCCCAGTGTGGTCACAACTGGCTCTATAACCTATAACAAATCACTTAACGTTTACAACAAGAGTACTTAAAATGGGTCAGTCATTAGATAAAATCAGGGGATCTGTAAACTTAAGACCGGAAAAACTTAAGATACTTTTTCACTAACCCCTAACTGAAATTTGGTATTTCCTTGGATTATAAATGTTGACAAGAAAAAAAATATATATATATACACAACAGCATCAGCAATACCTGTAACTTTGATACAAATAGAAATCAAACATATTGTCTTTTAAGATTTTAGTGTTTTGAGAGGTGAGAGACAGAGACAGAGAGAAGGGGGAGGGCCCAGAGCAGTCTCCATAGTTGTATATCATTATATGTGACACAGTTTCATTCCACACAGGTGGATATGGGGTCACACAGGGTAGGAACCAGATTGGGGGCCTCCAAAATGGGAGGAGTGGGAGGTGGCACTGCAGTTCAGCATGTGGGTTTTTTCGTGGGCTAGGGTTGGGATTCAATCCCTGAACATTGTGGTTGCAAGGCAAGTGCTCACCCTGTTAAGCTATCCAGCATCCCCAAAGATATTTTCATATCACACTACATCAAAAATACTAAATTCACCACAATATTTTGTTACTTAATGTACTAATAAAGCATCTCTAGTACTATAATACAATTTTTTTTAAATGTTCAACAAGATTTCAACATATATTTGGTTTCTTTTATATGTATTTTATTTTTATTCATTTAAAGCATAATTCTATAGCCCTCACTAGCCTGCCAACAAGTTCTATGGCACAAGAGTGGCTAAGAAACTCTTATCTACAGCTTGTGGGCACAATAAGCATATACTTGAAAAGTACATTGAAATCACCTTAGAGCCAGAGTCTTCTTTACAAAAAGGATGTTGTAAAAGTTTCAAAGTTCAAAAACTCCTTTAATGTATCTAGAGGTCCCCCACCCCAAATCAATCTACTTTGAATCTATGAGTAGTCTCTATTTAGGCTTGAGGTAATCTGGTTGCACCTAAACTGCATTATTTTGTTGCAGTTTTTTAAAGTAGGGGCAGGAATATAGGAAATAACCATCCTTTGACCTTATAACAAACTAGAGGATAAAATATTACATTTCTATGTAACAAAATAAATTTTGCTTATTCCTTTTGAATTCATAGGTTTTCAGTAAAAATGTATGTACACTTTGAAAAATTCTCCAGGCAAATTAACAAATTCCATTCTTGGCTCATTTGGAAGGCATGGCACCAAGCAATCTGTAACTACATAGCTGATATACCCTTCTCATTCAGAAAAGGCATTGATATTTAAAGTATTCATTCTAAAAAAAACTTAATGGTTTCTAATTTAGGTGCCTTTGTGGCGAAGATTGCCCGGCCAAAAAATCGAGCGTTCTCAATTCGCTTCACTGACTTAGCAGTAGTAGCTCACGTAGATGGCAAACCTAATCTTATTTTCCAAGTGGCCAACACTCGACCTAGCCCTCTGACCAGTGTTCGGGTCTCAGCTATACTCTATCAGGAAAAAGAAAATGGCGAACTCTACCAGACCAGTGTGGACTTCCACCTTGATGGCATCAGTTCTGAGGAATGTCCGTTCTTTATCTTTCCACTAACCTACTATCACTCCATTATACCATCGAGCCCTATGGCTACTCTGCTCCAGCATGAAAATCCTCCCCACTTTGAATTAGTTGTGTTTCTTTCAGCAATGCAGGAAGGCACTGGAGAAATATGCCAAAGGAGGACATCCTACCTACCCTCTGAGATCATGTTGCATCACTGTTTTGCATCTCTGTTGACCCGAGGTTCCAAAGGTGAATATCAAATCAAGATGGAGAATTTTGACAAGACTATTCCTGAACTTCCAACTCCTCTGGTCTCTAAAAGCCCAAACAGGACTGACCTGGACATCCGTATCAATGGACAAAGCATTGACAATTTTCAGATCTCTGAAACAGGACTGACAGAATAAAGCATAGCCATAGGACCCTTTTTTTTTTTTTAATGTATTCAATATACTCAGCCAGTTATGCAGTTACTTTTCTTGTATCATATCTCATGTTTTCTTTTTTCAATGCTGATTACATCTCTTTGATTACATCATGGTAATCAAGCCTATGCCCATAAAAAATGGCTGAGCTAACAATACACAGTTTGGACATACAATATTCTACTCTACAAAGTTTGTATCTGTGGTTACCTGCTGAAATCAACACATCTCAATATGATATTTATACAAAAATGTTGTTGGTTAATTAATAAGGATGCTGTATTATACCAATAATGAAGGTAAAATGGACAGTGAAGTTTAACACAGTTGAACTCTAAGAAAATCAACCATAAATCACTCGTTTTCATCTGCAAGTTGAAGCAACAGTCTAGCTTCAAACTTAGCTCCCTGGGTAGAAAGATGATTTCACAATATTTAGTGAACATCATTTAAAAACTGTTATTTTTTTCAAGACAACAAAGATTATTCCTTTGGTTTTTTTATACCACAAAATGAGGGTTAAGTATTACCCCCTTAATTTTTAAGAGTGCAGAACAAAAATTCACAAAACAGCAAAATACAGATTTATACACAACTCTAAAAGCATTTGAGCATGACACCCAAACACACGTCCATGTATTTATGGCAGAACGTGATCAGAGAAAATAAGATAAGCTCCAGCTCAAATGAAACCTGAGGTGATATTTTTGGCAAGGACATATAAAATTATATCTACATTAATGCTACCCTGCATAATAATCAAATAGTGATTTTAAAATTATAATCAACTAACTCATCTAAATGGCTTACAACCTAAGTAAAAACATTCCCTTCTTACCTATGATACATTCATGGCTTAAAAAACCCTGACAGCTCTAAGTCATAAATGTAAATATATTTAAGTTTTTATAGATATAAAGGTTTAGTTAAGATATAACTCAAATAGGAAAAAAAATCTATTAGATAAAGCAAAAACTAATTAGGCAACAAAGTATTTTCAAACCCAAATTCCTGTTTCCAACTTCAAATACTTTTTTCTATAAACACAAAATGAGTGTTTATTCACCAGTAGGAGGTTGGACTAGATAAATCTATTATTTCTTTCCAAATCTAATACCCCATGAAAATTATGCTTTCCCTGCCTCATTTTTTATTTTATATATACTAAAATGAACCCTTTACCTTATTTCCAGTTTAAGACTATTCTTTGTATAATTTCCATTTCAATAAAAATATTATACTTCCCTCACATAAAAAACAAAAACTAAATAAGTCACCCTATCAAATTTTAAAACAGATTTGTTGCTGGCTCTTCTTTTCTGAAATTTTCCTTATTCGGGTTTATGTGGGAAAAGTGAAAGATTAACCCTCCCCACTGATGATAACACTTGCAGGAATCGTCTCTTGAAGTAAATACTGGCTGAGTAAAGGCAAACAGTTGTGAAGAGCAGAATACAGCAGCAAGTCACATATTCCTATTCTTTGACCAAAAGGAAAAGAAATTAAGCAGAACTTCAGAGTGGTCTAAGACTGACAATGGCAGAATATCAAATGCATAGACACTTAATTACTATAAGCTTTTGCTGTTTTGAAAATCTTAGGCATTCTTAATTTAAGTACTAGCCAGATCAACAGATTTATTTTTCCAACCCAAGACTACTGTAACACATATAGACAACAGTAACTCATATTTCTATAATAAAGTAATAAGATGCACCTAATCTGTGGAAATAAAGGTTATCAAAGATATACATGGTATGTTTTTTCCTAAGAGCTCTTTGTTACTTTACATAAATTACAATTCCAACAGTTAAGTTGCCCAAAGTGACACAACAAAGGGAGTGAGCAAGACCTGGGATCTAAGCCTCCCTACAGATGTAGCAAATTCTCCATCCATGTCTGATGAGTCACACTGTACACTATTTATACTTTGCATTTGTAAACTGAATGTGACTTCACCCTACATAAACTCCCACTCCTCAAAAAGAAAACAAAAAAACAACTCTACTGGTATACTACTAATGCTGTTTTTAAAATGTTTCACAAGGAGACAACTGAGAAATGCAATTGAAAACTTTTGTCTAGGGGGCTGAAAGCTTCTGAAAGCACTGTTCATGATTCTTTCATTGCAAAGAATCACAGTTTCTACATTAGGATTAAGTTTCCTGCAAAGATGCCATTGCCCTTTCAGAAGAATGGAGTGCAAATAGAAAGAGGGGAAAAATTACTAGGAGGTGGGAACAGCAGCTCTAATTCCTGGCTGCACAACTCACTAATCTGGTCCACCTGGAAGCTCAGTGATGGTAACTCAGATACATGATCAAGAAGATCACATTAGAGCTAACTTAAAAAGTGCTTCTGGAAACCAATACAGATAGCATGACAGTCCCAACAAAGTGGAGAAAGTAGTTACTAAAAACCCTAAGGCCCAGTTTTATTTTGTACAAGCCTATATTATCAACTGCTGGCAGCAGCCCAATAACCAACCATTGCTTCTCTACTTCAAAGCCCTGCACACCAAATGCATTAACTGGTGTCACACTGGGTATCATCTGGATCATTTCTTATTTTTTTAACGACCTCTTCAATGCATCCTCACAGAATCATACTACAAGATGATAGCTAGAACTGATCTCCCCCTATAGAGTAATCAATTTCTACTGAATTCCATCATCACAGGCCTTTATCCACCTACACATTCTCCCAATGGGTGTTCCCAGGGGTTAGGCCTGATTCTTATCCAGTTGTCTCTAATTCCACCCAATTATTTCTACAAAAGAAGCAAATATGTAAGAACTATCTCTAATTTAAAAAAGAACAAATCATTCTGGAATCTGCAGTACTCAAATTATTTTAATTTAATGTCACAGGACATCTCACAATTGATCAATATATATCAATACCCCAACAATCTAATTTAGTACTGCTTTTCATGAAGAATATAAGATACAATTATGAACCAATTTTTAAATCTACAATATTTCCAACAAAAGTGAATTACTTAAAAAAGAGAAGCTCAGAATCATTAGCAGTTAATAACCTGAAGTGAGCATCTTACCAAAAAGCATTCAGTAAAGGCCACTATGATATACTTGAATATATGTGTGTAGAAATCACCTTGATATTTTAGGGAAAACTCTATATTCTTAACCACTTCACATCAATTTAGTTTTATGGATCCTGGCTTTTCAAAAATATTTCTATAGAGTGCAAAAAAAAGAACTTATACTCTTAATAAAGGGTGATTGGGGAAATCGCCCTAATTGAATTAATATAGTTAAAATATGAGAAAGACCAAAAGGAACTTTATATTCATCAATTATTATATGTCAACAGTTAAAATCAGCTATTAGCATGACAGGAAACTCATCACTAGGCAACCCAAGTCATTTTCAGATAACTCTAATTATTAACTCTCTTTAAGATGGTATCAGGGGAAAGCCGGGACGGCTCAGCGGGTTGAGCGCTCGCTTTGAGGCCATGAGGACCGAGGATCGAATCCCGGCTCCGGCCCAGGCAGGACCCACGTGCTGAACTGGGGGTTCCCACGGTTCGGTTCTCTAGCTGTCTCTGTCTCTGTCTCTCTCTCTATCTGTCAAAAAGTAAAATAGAAATAAATATGTACTGAAGAC
>PVKE010021177.1:0-20681 GCA_004027555.1 Craseonycteris thonglongyai | reverse complement strand
AAAAGAAAGCCTCTTCAGTAAATGGTGCTGGGCAAATTAGAAAACCACATGCAAAAGAATGAATCTGGACCGTGAACTGTCACCATATACCAAAATTAAAGTGGATTAAAGACCTTCACATAAGACCTGAAACAATGAAGTGCATAGAAGAAAGCATTGGCACTAAACTTACAGACCTTGGGCTATAGAGTGCTTTTACGAACTTGACCCCAAAGGCAAGGGAAGTAAATGCAAAAATAAATGGGGTGGGACTACATCAAACTAAAAAGCTTCTGCACAGCAAAGGAAACCATCAGCAAAGTAAAAAGGAAACCAACTGAATGGGAGAAAATATTTGCAAACAATGCCTCTACTAAGGGGCTAATATCTAAAATATTATTAAAAAAAACTCATACAGCTCCACAACGTAAAAACAAATGATCCAGTTAAAAAATGGCCAGATCTAAACACACTTCTCCCATGAAGACATACAAAAGGCCAAGAGACATATGAAATAAATGCTCAACACCACTAGCAGCTAGGGAGATGCAAATTAAAACCACAATGAGATACCACCTCACACCTTTTAGAATGGCTATAACAAGGGATAACAAGTGCTGGAGAGGCTGTGGACAAAAAGGAACCCTCATACACTGCTGGTGGGAATGTAAACTGGTACAACCACTATGGAAGGCTGTATGGAGGTTCCTCAAAAAATTAGGAATGGAATTGCCATATGACCCAGCAATCCATCTTCTGGGTATCTACCCAAAAAACCTGAAAACCTTAACCCACAAAGATATATGTACCCCAATATTCATTGCAGCACTGTTCACAGTGGCCAAATTGTGTAAACAACCAAAGTGTCCTTTGATATATGACTGGATAAAGAAGTTGTACATTTGCACAATGGAATACTACTTAGTGATGAGATGAAATATAGCAATTTGTGACAACACTGGATGGAACTTGAAACCATCTTATGAAGTCAGACTGAAAAAAATCAAGAAACAGTGACCTCACTTATAGGCAGAATATAATACTGAAAGTAACAAAGAAACAAAAGTTCATGGACACAGTCAATTTAGTGGTTACCTGAGGATAAAGGGGAAGGTGGGTGGGAGAGCTGGATGGGAGGGAGTAGGAAGGGGACATCAAATATATCGTGATGGAAATAGAGCTGATTCTGGGTGGTGAGCACATAATGCAATACATAGACAATGTAATGTAGAATTGTACACCTGGAAACAATGTAATTGTTATCAACCAATGTTACCCCAATAAACTTAACAAAAAAAAGGTGCAGAGAAACTAGATTATTCATACATTGGTGGTAGTAATTAATGTAAAATGGTACAACCACTTTAGAAACCAGCTGGCAGTTTCTTATAAACAAGATTCAAAGCCATATGATCCAGCAATTGTATTGTTGGGCATTTATCCCAAATGAAAACTTATCTTCACACAAAAACCTATACACAAATATTTACAGTAGCTTTAGAAATAAATAGTCTAAAACTAGAAAAACCCAGATGTCATTTAGTAGATAACGGCTAAACAAATTGTAGTATATACAGACTATGTAATACTACTCAGCAATAAAAAGGAATGGCACTATTGATATATGCAATAACTTTAATTTATAAGAAATTATGCTGAGTGAAAAATACCAAAGGCTATATACTATATGATTTCATTTACAGTCATACCTTTGTATTTGACTGCATTGAAACTTGTTGAATTTGGTACTGGATGCATTTTGAAATGAAAATTGTCTCAGTGCTTGTCATTGTTTGGTACTAGTCACACCTCCCAGAACCAACTAACGATGAATACCAAGGTACCATTGCATTATTCCTTACAAAGTTATAAAGTGTAAAGTACACTGGATAAAGTGTACACAGGTTCTCTATTCTCTTATGACTGCAGGTAATTTATAGTTATTATAGTAACATTTTCAATTAAAAAAAGGGCAATACTCAGGGATGCTGGGATAGCTCTGTGGTTGAGTGCTTGCCTTGCAATGACAAGGTTGGGGGTTCAATTCCCAGCCTCAGCCCATGCAAACTCGTATGCTAAACTGCCACACAACTGGTAACCACCGGGATGGCTGGATGGCAAAGGTTCTTGCTTCTCATGCAGGAAGCCTGCAGTTCAGTTCTCACCCAGCACAGTCCCACGTCCACCTGTGTGGAATGAGACCATATCACAACTAAAGATGTACAACTATGGAGACTGCCCTGGGCCCTCCCCCTTCTCTCTCTCTCTCTCACCTTCTCAATAAAATAAATTTATTTTTCAAAAAGGGTAATACTTGGGGAAGCCGGGATGGCTCAGTGGGTTGAGCACTCCCCCTTCTCTCTGGGCTGTCCCCCTTCTCTCTGTCTCTGTCTCTGTCTCTGTATCTCTCTCTCTCTGTCAAAAACAATAAAAATAAATCTTTAAAAAGGGTAATATTCAAATAAGGCTCTACACTTATTGTGGTAATTATTTCACAATATATACATATATCAAATTATTACATCATACACCCCAAACTAATATGTTATATATCAATTATATCTCAATTTTCTAAAGTTGGGGAATGCAGGCTTTCTCTTGGGATCTAGAAAGCTAGAGAAAGCATTTCTCCCACCATTACAACATATTAAAAAGCTAGAAAATCTTTAAAGTCACTTAAATTAATATTATGGTTGAGATTGCAGCATAACCAAACAGCCTGAAATCTAAGAAAAGACAAACACATCAAAGTAGAACCAGGACAAGCACTGGCGTACCTGAGACAGATGCCACCCAATGCTAAATAATCTGGTAACAACAAAAACTCAAAATTTAAAAGTTGTAACACTATGCGCTCATCACCCAGAGTCAGTTCTCTTTCCTTCACCATTTAGACAATGTAACATGGAATCGTACACCTGGAACCTACGTGATTTTTACCAACCAATGTCACCCCAATAAATTTAACAATAATAAAAAAAAGCTGTACCAAATAGTTAAAGGCTGAGTGTGGGCTAGCTTGACAATACGGAACCCCTGAGAACACAAGAGAAATTGGCAACCACTTGCACACTCTTCTCTACAGACCTCATCAGTACTTACAAGAAGGATTTGGGGGGCAGGATGGGGGTTCTGAGAAAGCCATCCATCTGGTGCAGGCCTGGAAGAGAAGAGCAGCAGACAAAGGAAAAGCACAAAGCACCCCCTCCTCCCCAGGCCCTTCTCCCCTCTTATTTGAGGAACACAAACCTCAAGCTTCTGGGGGCAATAGCAAACCTATCACCTTGAGGGCACTGATGAAAAGTCACTGCAGCTGAGGGAAGGAAATAGAAATAATCCCTTCGTGGGTTCAGACCACGAGACATACCTTGTCACTGGGATCAGAGATACTGAGAAGGTCCCACCTTGATATCTAGGTACATAGTGCCTGCCTTTGAGGCTAGTTAGGACAACAGAGAATGCCTGTCCCACTCTCCTTCCTACCACCAGGTTAATAAGCATGTTCAAGTAGCGTACAAATACATAAGGATGCTTGCCTTGCAGTGGCACCGCGGAGAGGTCTGGGATTCCATTCCAGGTCTTCGCCTGTGGGACCCGCCCGCTGTGGCCCCATAGCCACCTGTATAGAATGAAACCACGTCATAACTAATGATGTACAACAATGGAGACTTCTCTGGGCTCTCCCCCCTTCTCTCTCTCTCTCAAAAACAAACAAACAAACTTGATGTTCAACATTAGTCATTAGAAAAATGCAAATTAAAATTTCAATGATACCATTCCACACTTTTTAGAATAGGTAAAATTTGAAAAAAGTTTTAAAGTATTTTTGGCAATACTGTTTGCTAGAATATGACCTAATTATAACGCTCATGGCATTGCTGATGTGGATTCAAAACTGCACAGTTACCTTAGAAACCAGTTTGGCAGTTTCTCATAAAATTAAATGTCACCTGACCTAGCAATCCTACTTTTAAGTATTTACCCAAGTGATATGAAAATTTGTGTGTCTCTCTCTCACACACACACACACACACACAAACTCTTTATATGAATGTTTTTAGTGACTTTATTCATAACTACCCAATTGAAAAAACCTCAACTATCCCTTAATTGGAAACAATATGATACATTCTCTCGGTGAAACACTAATAAGCAATACAAAAGAATACATGAACCTCAGATGCATTCTGCTAAGTGAAAGAAACCAAAAACAAAATGTTACATACTATATGATTTGTTTTATAATATTCTTGGAAAGGAAACATTTATAGGGGCAGAAAGCAGACCAGGGGGGTTCCAGAGGCTCGACCATAGAACCAGCGAGGCTAGCGGGGCCGATAAGGACCCTGACTGAACCTTGTTGGAGAATATACGCCTTCGGAAGAGTGTCGGGAATGAGTAAAGGCATAATGTCTGTCACGTGCTATTAAGGCCAGTTACGGCCTCCCCTCCCCGCGCCCCATAATTCTGTGATCCAGGAGCAGTTAATTGGGCAATGAAGCGATTTGAACACTAGTCAAAACACGAGTGGCGCTTCCTCCCGCGCTACCCGCGATGGTGTGGGCGTTTCACCTTAGTTTCCCCCGTTTATCACTTGGAGACGGGATTTCACCTTGCGGAGGAAGGCCGGGTCTCCACCCTAGTCCTGGGCGGACCTCGCAGAGCGGGGGGTCCTCCGTGCGGGGCCCGCGGCGGCTGCCTGGAGGCCCGCGGGGAGCGCGGCGGGCCTCGCTGCCGTGCGCTGGCGCTCGCCGTCCCGCTGCCGGGCCTCAGCAGGGAGGCCGCCGCCGCCCGAAGGCCGGGCTGCGGGGTCGCCTGCCCCGCCTGGTGGTCACCATCCGGTGCCTGCTCTTCTGGTCCCTGGTCTACGGCTACTGCGGGCTCTGCGCCTCCATTCACGTGCTCAAACTTCTGTGGAGCATCGGAACGGGGCCGGCGCAGACGTTCCGGCGGGCGGCCCGCCAACAGCCCCCCGCGTGCCTGAACGACCCCGCTCTGGGCACCCACTGCTACGTGCGGATCAAGGTGAAGGCCTGCGCGCGCCCGGCGGCGGCGGCGGGGGGCGCGGCGGCTGTGGGAGCGGGGCCGCGGGGCCGCCGCCCCCGTGACGCCCGGCCCGGGGCTCGCGGAGCGCGCGGCGGCGACAGGGGCGAAGGGAGGTCGGGACTGTCTGTGTGTCTTTCTGTTCCCTGTGTGTGTGGGGTGGGGGGAGAGAAAGAGATTATGTGGCTTATGTGGCGCTTCTGTAATCAGGGTGCTGTTATATCCGTGTGCACTCCTCCGCCACCACAACTCGTAATTCTGTTCCCCTGCCCACTGTACAGAGAAGCTGTCTCCTGTCACCCATTTGCCCCTTAGGGCTCAGTTCCTCTGTAGGGAATTGTTCCTGGCGGCGTCTGACTGCCTCGGGACACTCTCCTTGCCCAAATGTTAGAGAATGAAACAGTAAATAGACTAAGTCATTGAAAATGAGGCGTCGATTCAGATCTGCATTCACAGATGGCCTAAGCAGCATGAAACTATAAATAATTGGTGTATGTTTGTGGAGAAGGAAGCCGACTTATGAAGTCAGAGACCAAAGGAATGAAATAAAAAGTAAATGTCAACCATGCATGCAGTCTCTTTAGTTGTCGATGCTTGTCCCAAGTCTCTTCACAGCCCACGAATATTCTATTTCCTGAGGCTCCAGATGGTGAAAGGAAATAGCCCTCCGTGATGCACCCTACAGTGTGACTCACAGGCCTTTCAAAACTAGCTTCACGTGAGGGGATGTTTATGTCCAATGGAGGATTCCTATTAGAGCTACAGTGTCCAGCAGATGGGGTCAAAAGACCAAGAGGCACTCTTTCTTACCTTAATTCAGCTTGGGATTGATATGAGAATTAAATGAGTTAATATGTGTAGAAACAACAATAACAACAAACTTGGTGCCTGGCACATAGTAAATGTAATACAATATTTGCTCGCTAAATTGAATCAAGTGCCCACGGTATTTCATCTTCCCAGAATCACCACCAATTATAGATGATATTGATTAGGAAGGCATTGTGCAATTGAGTGCAGATTTATTGTCTCCATTCAACCTAAGAAAAAGTAGTGTAAAAAATCATCTGGAATTCCTCATAATGCCTTTCTTCTAACTGGGCACCTAAAGAATCTCCCCAGAGACACAGCACCAAAGAGTAAGAAGAACATTGCTATGTTGTAGGACATAGGGGGGTTCTAGTCACAGCCTTGCTCCTAACCACTTTTATGAGCTGTGTTAACATCTTTGTACCTCACTTTCCACATCTACAAAAATGATGGGGTTGGATTAGATGACTTTTAAGATTTTTTCACATCTGAAAACCCAATTGCTTGGGTAACCTGATATAAAACCCAGTCTCCGAGCCCAGTTTTTGGTGTTTGGTTTGTTTCCTCGCTTCTTTCTGAGTCTTTGTTGTTATTTCTTGATGTTTTTTTCCCTCACTTTCTTCAGTATGTTTTGTATCTGATGTATTCCAAACTCACTCCCATACTTTTTATTTCCCTTGAGCAGTCTTGTCTCCCACATGCAGAATGAAGTCTTAAGCACTTAGAGCATTCAGCTGTTAGAAATAAAATGACATGACATGAGGAGCAGGCGGTAAGGGAGCTGTATATGCAACTCTCAACTTAAAATAATAATGTGGGAAGGAGAAAACTAAAAATAAGGAAAGGAGGTGTGAATTATATAACTGATGGCACAGCTCTTGACGGCATGCTGCAAAAAGTACATGACTAGGCGGTAAACATGGCAGGAATATAAATTCAGATCAGAATTATTTACACATCCTGTAGAATTTGAATGAGATGAAATGTGACACAGCAGTAAGATGATAGTCACAAATTGTGATGTTGTTTCAGAAGCTTATAATATATAAATTGACCTTGTAAGTAGAAAAAGAGAGGTACTATAAAGGAAATGTTGATGAAAGTAAATCTGTCAATATACCCTACTCATAAATCATGGGTTTTGGATAATTAATGATATTTACTTTATTTCTTAATATTAAAAATAATACAAGTGAACTTTTTTAATGAAATGGAAATACTAAATGTACTACTTTGAAAATCAACACAAATCATGACTAAAATTTCATGCTCTCTATTTTCTACTGCAGGATTCGGGGTTAAGATTTCATTATGTTGCTGCTGGAGAAAGAGGCAAACCGCTTATGCTGTTACTTCATGGATTTCCAGAATTCTGGTAAACTTACCACCTAACTTTTTTTTTTTTTTTGCATTAAAGCTTGGCTTCTCAGAGTGTCAAACATACAGGGACTTTATTAATAAATGCATTGAGGATGCTCGTGAACTAGGCAGTGTTAGGCATTGAAGAGAAGAAGGGAAAATGGCAAAACCCATCTACCTCATCATTTTTCCAGAGCAAAAAATCTATGGATGCCTCTTCCTGTGAAGATTTTCCCCACATGAAGACTTTTATACACTCTGGATTTACCCACATAAATAAACCTAAGTCATTTTCATGTTAAACTTTTATTTTCTTGAGACAACTTAACTAGGTAGTACACAATGCAGTGCAATTCAGGCATATGTATGTACACTCGTCTAGTGGAGTGATGAACATGATTGGTTCAAAATAAAATTTAAATCTGAAGCATTTGTCAGATCTGCATAAAGTAACATGTGTAGTAAATTTTGGCTCAACCACTTTACTTGCTGCAGACTGTGCACCATCATTTGAAGATAAGAGTCTAAATGTGTGAAAGGCCTTCACATGGCTCCAGTGAATACTCAGTAAGTGTTCATTTTCTTCCTTCATTCCCATTCACGCAGTATGGAGATTAGTGTACCAACCCTAACATCTTCAATGCATTTATTAATAACTAATGTGTATTTATTAAGCTAATACCACTTTAGAAGGGAGGTGCATTTGAAATCAAGACATTGGGTGGCACAAAACCTTTAAAACTCTAAAGCAGGTGAATACATAATGGTGGGATTCTAGGTGTTTGAGAGCAATAGTAAGGGAGAAATTTGGGAACAGGGCATTGTCCCAGACCTTTGAAAAATGATTTTCTGATTCTGGCCAATGACGATGATGATTATAGTTAACATTTACTATGTGCCAGGTACTCTTCTAAATTTTTTATGTATATCATCTCATTGTGTCAGAAAGTAAGGTACACTTTGTTTTTGAACTTCAGAACTGACTTCTGATGCTTGTCCTCAGTATACAGGAATGACAATGATCTGATAACATACATGGTCAAATTTCATTCTGTATAGAAACATTCAAGAGGGTGTTAAAAGTTAGCCAACAATATGAGAATACCTTACCATAGCATTTTATGTCATCATTCTAAATAAATTTCATTATCTGAATGAGGGGGATTGATCTTTAACTTTTTAGAAAGAAAAGATTTAAAGGTTATTCTCTTTACCTCATATCAACTCCAATACTTGCCCGTGCTCTGGGACTTCACTTCTTTACGTGTGGAGCCATCTTCTTGAAGATAAAAATAAACCTATAACTGCTTGGTAATTGTTTCAAGGAGTCCCAGAAAATAGTGGTGACATCCATTCAATATAGGACAGTAGATGTTCTATGTCACGTTTGCACATTTGTCACAGCATTGTCGCATTATTTACTCTTCTGAGAGCCCTTTTGCAAAATAGAAATGTCCCGGAAACTTCAGTGGATGGAGAGTCTCGGAAGGCCCCAACCCTAGTCCTTGGATGTCAGTCCCACCTGCTCCAGCAAAGTCAAGTCTTGGATGTAGCCAAAAGGTATCTGGTCGTTATAAGAAGTGGCTTAATTTTGAAAAAAAAAATTTCTAGCAATATTTTCACCTTGAAGAGCATAGGTTAGGAAGTATATGCAGATTATAGGAAGGAGTCCCTTCTATTTACCCAGTCCACCATATATTACTCCAGCAAGAGCCTTGCTATAATTTAAAACAACGAACCCCTGATGGCTCAGTTACTCAAATAGACCATATTGAATTCACTGAAATTTCTCCTGCCTTTAAGCTACCTGATTGGTTGCTCAGGCAGATTCCGAAAACAACTACATGGAGATTTCTGGTAATCAAAAACATCGGACTATGTTATTCTTAAACCAAGACCTCTGTGTTGAGGCTTACTCTGTCTTTCCTTCCAATCAAATTGACACTTGTACTATCCATTATGGAGCTTAATCAATTCCATTCAGGTGTTCCATTCAGGAGAAAGTTTATTCAAAGCAGAGTTTAGGACAAAGTTGTTCTGATTAAGCCATTTCAAGTCTTTCTCTTGGGCTTTCTGTTCTCTTTTTCCAAAAGCATTTCTCTCATCTCTAAAGGCCAAAAAAAGAAACAACTGTGCCTGTCATTTCAAACCAATTTACCTTAGAAGTGTAAATATTATTGCTCTGTTAATCAAATTTTGCCTAAATACACATAAAATTGTAAGTTTATTTGTAGAACAAGAAGGTCAGAATATTTGACACAATGAAAACAAAATAATTACAAATTGGCATTGTGTGTAAAAGTGCTTTTTAAACAGAAAAACACTATACAAATGTCACATTTTATCTGCATTAATTATCATTACCTAAGATTTGCTGTTGAGGATCGTGACATTAAATATATACTATCAAATGTTTACACAGAAACGATAAAACCCTTTTTTTTTCATCTAAAGGAAACATCAAACAAGATACACATCTATTAGACCTTTAGCTAAATTAGCCCAAATGAAGATGATCAAAAGATTATTTTTCTCCCACTCTCCACCTCAATTTGCATTGCCTTTAAAAATATTCTGAGCTGATGCAGGCATTTGAGTTGTCTTCATCACCAGCTGTATGGAATGCATTCATTATTATTCAAGTGCTGAGGCAAGTGAGGGCTCGTCATACATACAGCTGAGACAGGCGGATGAAGATGGCTTTTTCTCTGCTGGGAATGGATATGCCACATCAGAAAGTGGCTAGCCCAGGAGACCAGAAGTCCTCCTTACATGAAGAGTAATGCTTAACTAGGAAAGCAGTTACTTTTTAAAAAGAAAGGTTCTCTGCTATTACCAAAAGCTGCCAGAAAAAAAAATGTGGATGAAAATAGCTAGTTTTGTTTATTTATATTTTTAAGAGTTACTGATTTTGCATTATGTCCCATTCCTGTATAAAGGGTTTTGTTTTGGTTTTATTCATATGAATGACTTGCCCATCAGTTTATCATTAGTGTGACTTCTTTTTCAGCTTAGAATTAAAGCATATGTCAAATATGCTTTACTTATAAACTCCAGGATGATTACATTTAAAAATTATTCTTTTGCAATTTATTAAGATGAGTTGCCCTATTTCTTAAAAACGCTTAAGATATTGTTTGGCTCCACTCTTTGATAACAGCAATAGTTACATTTATTTGTGAGGCAATTTAAATTATTAATAAGATAATGAAATATGCAGGTATTAAGTTTCCATAGTCTCTAATACAATTTTAAATGTAAAATATTGTGGGATTGCACACATTATTTTGAATCAAATTTCTATCTTGAAACCTCTCATGAATTCTAAATGAAGACACAGATACTTAAGATATTAAAGCAATGCACATTTTAATAGACATTAAGTATAAATTATAAATCCCCTGGAAGAAATGGGGAACTTTAGTTGCCATTGTCTCAAGATTTGAACTAAGACAGAATTTCATTGAACAACTGGCACTTCTAGCACTACGATGGTTCAGTGCTTTCACTTGTTGGTGTCACTTATTCAGTAAAACTCTGTCGAATACCTACATGGTCTAGATAGTCTACCAGACAACTCAGGAAGCTCAGAATCATGTAGAAGCACCAGACACCAACAAATCATTATAAAGAACATACCCTGAAGTGTGTATGTACAAGTGGGAGAGTATAAATGGAGGCCCACCCAATCTGCCTCAAAAGGAGGGAACCTGGGAAGTCACCTGGAGGAGTACATGCCTGAGATAAGGAGGAGTTCAGTGAGGGGTGAAGGTCAGGGATTGTGGGGAGTAGGGGAATGGTTGGGAGGAAGGATGTTTCAGACAAAGGGAATCATGTGAACAAAGGCATAAGAGCAAAAAACAACACTGTGTTTATTCACAACAGGCAACTTAGTGCCCCAGACAGTAGCCAATGAACTGAGGCCAGACTACCTCAGCTTGAATCCTCACTCTACTGTTTGCTAATTCTGTGACCGTGGACACATCCATTTAACCCCTCTGTGCCTCTGTTTCTTCAGCTCTAAAGTGGGGATAATAATATACTACCTACTTCATAGTATTGCTTAGAGGATCAACATTATTATATGTGAAGCACTTAGAATTGTACCTGGCAGATAGTAAGAATGATATCCATGCTAGCTCTTTTTATTACATAGCGAATGACAGAGCATGTAATCAGGCTAGAAGATTGGGCAACATAGCAAATGACAGAGCATATAAAGTAATCAGGCTAGAAGATTTGGGCAATTGTCAAATCTTGGGAGGTTTTGTCTGCCAGAACAAGAAGCTGGGGCTTCGTGTTATGAGTAATAGGGAATCAAGAAAAGATTTTTAGCAGGGAAAATACATGAGAGAGTGTGTGTTTTCTACATCACTCTGGTTTTGTAGAAGGTAGAACTGATGGGAAAGAAATGGACACAGACCAATCAATAGGCTGCTGAATTAATGGAGGCCTGAATTAAGGTAATGAGAGCAGGGATGGGCAGGAAAAGTGATTAAATATTTAAAAGGTTAAATCTGCAGAATTCTGTTGAGTAGGTATGAGGGATAATAAAGAGGGGAAAATTGGGCTTCAGTTACAAAGACAAAAAAATAAAAAATTTTAAGGCTAATGAGAAAGTAATAATATCCCATATGTTGACAGATGAGTATCTTTAAGGAAGCAAACTGCTTCCCTTGTTTGTTACAATCCAGAGATAAGATTAGTAAAGAAAAACTATTTTTATTAACATTTTCAAATCCATCTCAATTGATAATACATTTGCAGATTTTCACAAATCATGGATATCCTAGTAATAGATCAAAGATTCTGATGTGTCTGCCATCCTTCCTAATAATGTCTGTTGATGCAAAGAGGTTGATTTGTTTCATTGACCTTATTGCTTTGTGTCATTTCACATTGCATTCCCCCTCTTGCTGTTGACTTCTAATCTCAGTTCAATGTGTTCACTTGCCTATTGAACTCCAAAAGGCTTTTCAGATAATGATTTCCCATTTGGCTTGTGTCAGATAATTTTACACTATGTTTCCATGAACAGATGTGCAAGCAGGTGTTTTTATGCATATTTTGAGTTCTATAACATAGTGAGTCACTTTGAAAAATTCATGTCTTTTTTTCTGTTTATTATCCAAAATTATTTTACTTATTTGAAGAAGAAAATCTCACAGATCTGTATTTCAATTAATTCAGCAGTTCTGTGATCAAGCACAGGGGGTATACTTAGCATAGCAGAGGCCTCTGGGACTTGACTATAGCAATATGGCCATTTTAATTGGTCAATACCTGGGCCCTCTTGATTGTTAAAAGTTTTTAATATCACGCTAACTTATACTCATGGTGCAGGTTCTTCTCCACAGAAGAATTTTGTTTTAGCACATAGAGATTTATCTTAAGCAGCTGTTTTATTGGATTCTTTCAGTAATAATCTTTTTCTAACCTTCAGACTTATTCATAAATAAACTGTTAGTACTAAAAACACTGAGCCTGTTTGACAGTGGAATAAGGTGGGTGAAATCTCCTTTTTTAGAGAGGTAAATTTTCATCTTATACATTTTTTCAGGGAATCAAATGGTTCTGTGATACAGATGCATTTGTAGTAGATATAGATTCCCTGATAGTTGTAAACATTATTTAAAAAGCTTAGAAATTGATTTATTAAGTACACATCTAAGTATATTAGTTTTAGTATCCACCATTTTGTAGTTTCTGTAAATACTGGCCCTTGTTACACTCACTGGAGCTGGTAAAAAAAAAATTTAATAAAGAATTTCAGCGTTTTCTTCTCAAACAGGTCTTTAATTTCCTGCTCATACACAGCTGTATAACCTTTCTCAAAATAATGAGTTTCCTACTGTTTTCACTTAGAAAATCTGTAATGTTACTATTTGTATTATTTACTGTGGTATTTTTAATGTTTCTTATATCTTGCAGGTATTCCTGGCGACACCAACTAAGGGAATTTAAATGTGAATATCGAGTTGCAGCACTGGATTTGAGAGGCTATGGAGAAACAGATGCTCCCATTCATCGAGAAAATTATAAATTGGACTGTCTAATTACAGATATAAAGGATATTTTAGACTCTTTAGGTAGGTGACTTAAAAAAATCAGTATTAATTCTTTTTAAGGGATTAACATTTAGCAAACAGTGAATTGATAACCTCATTTCTTGGGAGGATGCATTTTCCACCTATTATACCTGAGCTGTTATCTGGATCCTGTCACCACGTAACTTGAAATACTTATACAGGAAGTTTAAAATAATACATCCAAAATAACCAGTCAGTAACCAGCCAAGAATGACTTTCAAAATTTGTTTTTAAAAGTAGACCCAATGTTACTGTTTATTACTTTCAGAACTAATTATTTGAAATTTGAGTCTTATACTCAGAAAATTTACTCTTCAGAACCCACATTTAAATATTTATTTAAAAATGTTATGAGATGCAGAAGTGCTTGCATTTTTTTTTTTCTTATATTGATCATTAGTGCCACAATAATACAATATTGTGTAACAAGCTATACTAAACTCAGTGACATATAGCCATAGGAATTTTTTTCTATACTAATGGATCTGCTTATCAGCTGTAGGCTGGACCCCTCTGGGTTTTTTCCTCAAACTACAAGTCCATCTAGGACTAGCTTCTCACTGTGAGTTGGGCTGGAGCCCATGCTAAAGGGGAGTAGCTCCCTGGGGGAAGCTCTTTTCCTGGCAATGGCAGAAATGGCAGGAGAGTGAGCCCAGCTGCGTAAGTATATTTCAGGTCTCTACTATCAGCCCATTGACCGAAGCAAGTCATATGGCTGAGCCCAAATTCAAGTCATACACCTACTGTAAGACCAAAGCAAATCACACAACCAAGTCTAACATCAAAGGGACAGCAGAGTCATACTTCTTAGATGGCAGTAAGGAAAGGAGGGAAGTAAATGTTTTTACACAATCTAATGCACTACTTCCCTTTGTATTGAAACCCAACTGTTACTATGGGTATGTTAATAGAGCCAATACAGTGAGAAACCCAGGACCAAATTAAAGGCCCTTTCTACAGTAATCTAATAAAAGCATAGATCAGGCCATTATCCTTAGAAGAGAAAAAATGGATGAGGTCTAGGAGTGTCAATGCGGTGTTGTCATTTAGTGTAATTACAATCAAATAGACTCAGAGACACTGATTTCTAACAGCCATATTTCATTCATATTTTGCAGTAATTCAGTCAGACCCAGCCTAAATTTGTCATCATGAAATTTTCTAGACAAATCAATGATATAAACAGGTTTTTTCTGTATAAGTGTGTGTGTGTACATGTTTGAGTATAGTGGTGGCTGTGAAAAGTACTTACTTGAAAAAACTAATTTTAAATACTCTAGGAATAAATTACAAATTAATTTTTTTTAAGATTTATTTTATTGTTTTTGACAGAGACAGAGACAGAGAGAAGGGGGAGGCCCCAGAGCAGTCTCCATAATTGTGCATCATCAGTCTTCAACATGGTTTTGTTCCACACAGGTTGGCAGGGGCTGTGCAGGGTAGGAAGTGGGCTGGGGGCCTCCAGCATGGGAAGCACACTCTAGTTCAGCATATGGGTCCACACAGGCCAGGGCCGGGATTCGATCCTCGGTCCCTGGGGCTGCAAAATGAGCACTTAACTTGCTGAGCCATCCCTGCTTCCCCAAATCACAAATTAATTTTATCCATCCAGACAAAGGAAATCTTGTAGGAATCACTACTAATCAATATTTTAACCTAATTCAAATTACTATAATGATACTATGAAATGAAATAGGTATATAATTGGTGCTATTATTAAGACTTTCCATTAATTCAGTTTGACTTCACTATTCCAAATTAGTAATGTTGTACTGTGTTGAGCTGTAGCATTGACTTTCTGAGGTTAGGGAGAAAAATAGATGCTTCTTTGAAATAAAGATTTACTAGTTGCATATACATGGAATGTTTATGATTTTACTGGAACTAGAAATTTCTCAGCATTCAGAAATAACTCAGATAAACTAATTATGTGTAGTCTTAATCGTGGTTTCCAAACTCAGGTTCAAGGTACCAGAGCTGAGTTGGCTATTTCAGATTTTTTATATTAAGTATACATATTATACATATATACATACACATATACATGTGTGTATGTGTGCATGTGCATGTGTGTGTGTATGTGTGTGTATGTGTGTGTGTGTATATATATATGATTCTAAATTTGTAGTTCTAGAGTAGATCCTGAGCATCTAAATTTTTTAAAACTAAGTGATTTAGACATACAGATTTTAGGAATACCAAACTCAATATCTATACAAAGTTCATAATAAGGGTAGAATAGTGGAAAGATTAATTTCAGAAACATACCTATTTTATGAGTTAATGGTGTACCCACCTGTTTCTTTTCCATGATGTCCCTACCTGTTTCTTTTTAATGATGTCAACATTTATATCTTGATTTCAGGGTATAGCAAATGTGTTCTTATTGGACATGACTGGGGAGGCATGATTGCTTGGCTAATTGCCATCTGTTATCCTGAAATGGTAATGAAGCTTATTGTTATTAACTTCCCTCATCCAAATGTATTTACAGGTGAGTTTAAATTTCCATTAAAAAATTTTTGCCAGTGTGACAATTCATTGTGGTCACTGACATTTTGGATTAAAAACAGCAAAATTTAATTAACACAACATTTTTAAAATTATATGACTAAAATATGGTATTGGTATATGACAATGTCAGACACCTTGACTTTAAATATTTAAAGAGTTTAGGAAACCATAACTTCATACTTGCTTTCATAATTTTATTTCTTTTTAGAAAACATTTTACTGCTAACTTGGGGAGGGATGAAGGGAAAATGCAGTAGCATTACTTTGATAGTAATGAATCTTGACAAACTAGAAATATATTTCCTCTTTCCTGACAATTTTGGCTTTTAGGAATGGCAGCATTTTTTAAAGTAGCAGTTCTCAAATTTTTGGTTTCAGGATTCCTTTATACCTTAAAAATTATTAAAGACCCATTGTTAATATGGGTTATATCTATAAGTATTCACTGTATTAGAATTTAAAAATGAGAAAAGTTTAAAAAATTTATGTATGAATATATTTTAAAAAATAACTCCAGTACATGTTAACATAAATAACATTTTAGTGAAAACTAACTACATTTTCCACAGCAAAATTTTAGTGAGAATAGTATCATTGATTTACGTATTTGCAAACCTCTTTAATTTTTGGCTTAATATTTAGAAGACAGCTGGATACTCAGCTCTGCTTCTTCATTCAATCTGTTTCAATACATTGTTTGAATTGAAGTATATGAAGAAATCTGGTTTCACATAGATTTGTTACTGGAAAAGGGAGGCATATTTTAATAGCCTTTTCAGATAACTGTGGATTTTCTTCTTTAATACCACACCAAGTTCAAAATTTGGTCGTTTCTTAAAGGTTAGTAACAATGTGGAATCTGATGTCATATTAATGAAACTTTTGTACTCTTACATTAAAACCCATTGGTCTCTCTATCACTTTGAGTGGACTTTTTTCCCATGCATGATTTTACATCATCATGCACTGTAAGATATTGGATGAATTATGCGGATCTTCCATAATTTGACATATTTCATATATGATATCAAAGAATCACCTTCATTAATATCATCCCAATTTCATTAAAAAAAATAAAAACAAACAAAAAAAAAACCTTTTAAGTATTGCAAAGCTGTCAAGCTCACAGTAACAGATACAAGTTTCCAAAATTCTAGTTTTCACTTGAAAACTTGAATTTTATCATTGGCAACAAATACTGTTGATTATTTTCCTTCAAGTGAAAGGCTTACTTTGTTCATTTTTAAGAGTCTGTGTGGCATATACTCAGGCCTGACTGATGAAAGTTTGTTAGTCATCTTTTCAAGTAGAAATAATATTTCATAAAAAATACAGTTAATTCAACTTATCAACTCAATTACAGAAATATTTTTGTTCAAGACAACCATTGTATTTGGGTGTGCAATTTGCCTTATGTGTACTTTCTATTTCATGACAATGTTAAAAAGACATGTACACAAAGATTGCAATACAATAAAATTAACAATTTTTGCAATTTCATTAAGGACAATCTTATGTGAAACTGACATTTAGTTTTATGTATTTATATGTTTATTTGTTTACTGTAACTGTGTGTTTGTTAGTGCAGAATATGATGACAACTGGTATTGTTTAGTGCCACTGCCTTGATTTGTGCTCAGGAAGCAGTGGTTTTATCTACCTTGGCTTTTGTATAATCAGTGCAACTTTTAACCAAATGAGGAAAACTAATAATGTCTTAGTATTGTATTGTTATGAGATAGGTTTGATCATCTGGATCCCTTAAAAGGGTTTTCAGGATGCCTAGGGGTCCACATGGAATATGATTTGAGAACCTCTGCTATAAAGGGAACTCATAAAATCTTAAGCATGCTTAAAGACCTGTGAATAATGGTGAGGAACATTTTTAGTTGATTTTGGCAAAAGTTACAATTTTGTCCTCTAACTACCCTCGTAAAGCTTTTGGAGGTTCAGGTACTGTTATGACTCACAGCAGCCTCTGGGGAACAAAAAATTCAGAACGAGATATTTCTGTTTCTTCCTCAAAATTGAGTTGAGAGAGAAAGGGACCATGACTACCTACATTTATATATTATAATTGTAAGAGTTGAATTTTAGATACATATCCAATAGTCCTATCCCTGTTAAGGTAATAGGATGGATGCTTAGGATTCAAATATCAAAGAGATACATCATATTTTTCTCAGTTCCATTAGTCAACAGAAATTGTGCTACATGCTTGTTCAATTGATCAGGACCCTAGAGTAAATGTTTTTGTGGTGCTGGTATATGGACAAACTATACTTGGTCATTCTAGCAAGAAAATATTTGGAATATTTCTGAAACTAATTTATTAATAATGGGTTCAACTCTAGTCATGTCAATATGAGGTCTTCCAGTAATATGCCTTTATTTTCCTTTTACTTGTATTGATATCTCTTAATGCATGGTTGAAAAAATCTTGTTCAATAATGACTTTACAAAAAGTATAGCATCTTAACATTCCACTTAACTGAGAATTATAGTTCTAAAAAATTTAACCATGTTAAAGTTACAAAATTATAAGAAAAATTATCTCTAAAAGAAAAATAAAAAGGCATAGTGCACAATACACTGTAAGTATTCACATTTAATATGTATGATTTCATTACTTTCCAGTTGAAAGCTTCAGTGTCCTCCCAGGGCCCTTAAAATCCTTATCATCTGGCCCTACCTGACCAGACTTCTGCTTTTCTTTCTGACTCATTTCATGCCATCTCCCCATCCTCATTCACTACACACCAGCCACAGGAGCCTTGCTTCTGCTTCTTGAGTGTGCCAGGCCCAGGATCTACTTTCTATTCCTGGATGCTCTTCCTAGATCTTTGCATGACTGATTTCTTCTTACCATTCAGAACTCAGCCCACATATCACATCCTCAGAGAAGCCTATTCTGACTACCTCTATTAAATAATAGTCTCTCATACCATTCACCATCACTCTTAATCACATTACCTTGTTTTGTTTTCTTTACAGTATTATTGCTATCAAAATGATCTTCTAAGTATTCACTACTTATTGATTGTATAATTCCTTCTTAATAGGAACCTCTTCTGACTTGTTCACTGCTAACTCCCCTCACACACAGTAGCTATTCAAATATTCATTAAATGAGTGAATTTTCTAGCTACATACATAAATGAAATTATAGGAAATGCTTTACTTTCTGTTAAAGCCAAATGAATAAGGTATTCAAATCAACCTGTCAGGAAATCCTTTAAATATCAGAAAATTGAAATTTTATTTTTAGTTAAAGTGCTATAATTTTTCTAAATACCAGAATATCCATAATAAAATATAAGAACATAGAAATTGTTTCAAAGAGAAATATACAGAAATCCTCATTTGTGGGATCATCTCAAAGGTAAAATTGCCTTAAAAAGCAGTTCTTTCAATAGTAAGTAATTTATACTCCTTGAATAAGGTCTAACATGGCATTTTAATTTCAGAATATATTTTACGACACCCTGGCCAGCTGTTCAAATCTAGCTATTATTACTTCTTCCAAATACCATGGTTCCCAGAATTTATGTTCTCAATAAATGATTTCAAGGTAAGTCAAACATAGTGATGGATGTTAACTAGTACTTATTGTGGTGGTCATTTTGCAATGTATACAATATCAAATCATGTACTGTATACTTGAAGCTAATATTAAAGTTATCTGTCAATTATACCTCAATTAAAAAAAAAGACTAGTGCTCAAAAGGATAACAAGATTAGAAAGTTTAAAGATAGACTGAAGCACCAAAAAAATACAAACAAAATAAAAGCAATTGGTCCTGCTTATGTTGTTTTGGTCTAAATAATCATTTATTATACATCTGTTATGTGTTGTACAGTGTTTAGACATTCTTCCTATGCAAAAAAAAAAAAAAAAAAACCCCAAAATTAAACAAACAAACAACATTTTAAATTAAAGTCCATCTGTAAGAAAGAAATATAATAGACAAATGTTCTAAGGCCTCATCTACAGCCTTACTTATTTTTAAAGTCTCTGTTTGTGTATATGAGTACCTGGCTATTGTTCAATTTTTCTGAGAGCCTGGGCCCTACAAGCATACCTCTTTTTAGAGAACTTTCCAATGAGTATATGAATGCCAGATTGAGAGAGTTAGATAACAAACAGCAGAAGTAGAAGCTCTTGGCAGTAAAAAAAACCCCTAAAACAAAATAAGTCTGCAGGGATTGCTGTACCATATACATGGACACCACGAATCATATGTACTATCTATTTTTTTTTTTTAAGATTATTTTATTGTTTGAGAGAAGGTGAGAGAGAGAGAAGCGGGGAAGGCACGGAGCAGTCTACATAGTTGTACATCATTAGTTGTGACACGGTTTCATTTCACACAGGTAGATGTGGAGTGGGAACTGAACTGGGGGCCCCCCACATGGGAGGGGAAAACCTTCATTGCTGAGCCATCTCAGTGGTTACTAGTTGTGCCACATATCAGCATATCAGTTTGCACAGGCTGGGGTCGGAATTCAATCCCTGGACCTCGCAGTTGCAAGGCAAGCGCTCAACCACTGAGCTAATCCAGAATCCCCCAGTATCTATATCTTGAAAGTTGATTGAATGCTTCTTGTATATCTAACATGGTATTAAATATTTAGGGAAGTTAAAAAAAGACATACCATAATATTATTTTACTTGGAAATATTTCTCTGTATATCTCTGACATATAAGGACTTTTTTAAAAACATAACCTCAATGTCGTTATCAAAATTACCAAAAATGAACAACTCTTTAATAATATTTAATACTCATTTAAATTTCCTTTCTGTCTCAACTGTCTTTATAGGCTTCATTTGTATGACTTAGGAACTTAAACAAGGTCCACACATTGTATTTGGTTGTTAGGACTC
>PVKE010021176.1:0-26787 GCA_004027555.1 Craseonycteris thonglongyai | reverse complement strand
GGGGAGGTGGGAGAGGGCACCAGCATTATGGACACACTCAATGGTTTGGTGGTTACCTGGAGAAGGGGGAGAAGGGGGGAGGGAGAGTCGGGGGGAGGTGGGAATGGGAACCCACGTATGGTGATGGAGGGGGAGCTGATTCTGGGTGGTGGGCACATAATGCGATGCATGGGTGATGTGATGTGGATTTGTACATCTGGAAACTAATTGTTACCAATCAATGTCACCCTGTTAAATTTAACAATAAAATAAATAAATTAATTAATTAAATTTTAAAAAAGATACTATAATTAAAGTGAAAAAACAAAACAAAACCAGCAGCCTAAACCCCAAGCTAGGCCAGGTGCCCTCACTGGCATGCATTTTCACTACAGCTCCGCCCACTTCTGTTTCAGCCCCGCCCACATCTCAGTTCGTGCCTTAAGTCTGTCAGCCGCTCCCCACATCCAAACTCGCACGGAGAACTCTGGTCTCGGCAAACTTCTGGCGCGGGAGGCGAGGGGCGCGGGGGGCGCCCACCGCGCGTGCGCGCTCTGGTTCAGCAGCCCCTGCGCCCCCTCCCACTACAGCCGGACTTGGTACAGCCGGGCGGTTGGCGTCCTCCGCGGCTCCAGGCAGGGCGGGCATTTCAAATTGTAACTTTGGCGGAGTGGTGGCACCCTCAGCTGTACACGCTGGAGATGGAGGGGCAGACCCTGAGGGGTCCCGATCCCTGCCTGGCCGGGCTTCCCGCACAACAGGTGAGTGAGGAGAGGGCCCGGCTTCCAGTTCTCTCGCCGTCATTGTCTCGTCGTGGGGTAAGCACTCACTCCACATCTCGTATTCAGCCGTGGCCAGAAACAAAGGGAAGGAAGGACGAGGAGACTTCACTTTTGCAGGTCTGATGGAACTTGCAAATCTTCACCCCCTCCCACCCGCCACCACCACCACCCCCACCCCGCTCTCTTAGGGAAGAAACAGGCCAGGAATGGGATAAGCGGTTCCCTGGGTCCCGCGGCGCGGTTCCCGGCGCACCTGTCTTTGTTGCAAGTGTTGGTAACGCAAGGCGAATGGGAGCCCCGGGATTTCCGAGAAGCCCACCATAGGCCAATAGAGGACCGTTTGCTTATTTTACTAGATTTGGTGGAAAACACAATTAATGAAGCAGTGTCTGCGCACTCCTTAAATTTATGGGGGTGGGGTGCAGAGGCAAACTGCAACCTTAGAACTTCAGAAAAAGTTGGTCTGATAATGGATGCTTTTTGAGTTGGATAGAAGTTTGATGCTTTCTATTGAGTTGTTTAAAATGTATTGGAAACCATTTTACTTAATGCAGACCAACATTATTTCTTGGTAAAATCGTTTATTAAAGTGTTATCCCTTTCACTCTGAACCATAACTTTAGGGTCTTAGAGAAAATCTGATGTCTTTAAGCTGGATCTTCAGTTGCATTTTAACTCTCCACCTCCTTTACTTGCTTCTGAAGTAGGTTATGCTATATGAAATTGCCGGTTTTGTAGGATGGACATTGGCAGAATTGTTAGCAAATTTGTATAGTCCAACTTATTTTCTTTGCTTAGAAACCTTTATTTTTTCTAGAGACCTTAAAAACTTCACTAGATACAAAATTGTTAGGAACTTCAATAGTACTAAGAAAAATACAGCAAAACATTTAAGAATCACTATGCAAAACCCAGTGCTTTGGTCAATAATTTATGCTGTTTTATGTCAGCACGTTCAAATATTTTAAATATTTGAAGTAAACTACTTTTTTTCCTGTCCTATTCTGTTATGTATAATACTTTGTCTTGATTGTTAATAAAATCCTGATCTTCTAGTGAATTGACGATTTATTGAGGTTCTTGCACTTACCATATGGGTTTTGGTGTAGCCATTCAAGTATGTAAACTTACTGAGCTGTGTGTTGCAATAATATTTAGGAATGATACAAATTAGACAAGAGGATAAGGTCATAAAAGAAATTTAGCTACTGCAATGAAAATAAATATTTAAATATACATAAGAGCTAAATTAATTACATGTTAGAAGGTATAATACTTTATTGCTTAGGCATCAAGAAATTAAAATAATTTAGTTGTGGAATTCCTTCTCTTTGAATCTTGGAGAAAAACTGGGAAATAGCAATAGGTTTTAATATTGAGGGTCAATAAGTGAATGTTATACTTAACACTGAATTTTTATTTGGTGGACTTCCTTTGATATTAATAAACCCACCATCTTATAGGGATATCACCAAAGAGTTTTGAGGCGGTCATACACTGTTGAAACACCTCTTCTCAAACCTTGGAGTCATCTGTGACTACTTACAGCATAGAATATTGGCTTTGGAGTCAAGTGAAGGTCAAATCCAAATCTGCTTGTTATTCAACCTTGAATCGGTTACATGTCTTTTCTCAATCTCAGTTTCCATAGTTGTAGAGTGGGTAAAATGCCTATCCCAGAAAGTTGTTGTAATTTGAGAACCCCTTCAAAGTACTTAGCACTGTACACTGTGCTCAGAACATGCTTGAGAGATGACTTTGTGTTATCTTTTGTCTTATTCATCGGAGCAGTTGGAGCAACAACCTACCTTGACTTACAAATGTTTAAACATTTTTAAATCTTAATAAAAATAAAATTCAAGAAGTAATACAATCTCGTTGCAGAAAAGTGAACAGTATTTAGAAACTTAAATTTAAGAATACTTTCTCCAATTCTAATTCTTCAGAATGATCAGTATTAACAATTTCCAGTTTTCTGTACATAAAGAATTCTTAAAATGCACACAAATTCTTTTAGAAAAATGTATGCTATATATACTCTTGTTTAATTAATTAATTTTTTTTAATTTATTTTTTATCTTGGTCTTTTAGCTAATATGGTTTAATTATAACCGTTAGGTGGAGGATAGTTTCTGTCTGGATTAGTGTAGTTTTCTCACCAGCAACCCAGTTTTTGTTTGTTTTGTTTTTGTTTTTCTAGCCAGTGCTTCATTTAAACACTAAGGCCATTTTCTTTGTACTTACTTTGTGCCATTCTAACTCTTAAATCCTAGTATGTTTTTGTTTTCTACATGATCTAGATTTTCACTTTTAAGTCATCTTCCTATTTCATTTTTATCCTTGCCCTGTCCATTTATTTTTATTAACCTGACTTTAAATACTTAAGATCAGTATGGTACCATAGGCTTCTGTTTGACCTGATTGCAAGGTAGCCCTTATTCAGAAAATTGAAGAAATAGCAAAAGGATGGATCTCCTCCAATTCTTTTCTCTTCCTGGAGATTTGCATTAAGACACTTGTAAGAGGTATGGGTACAGGGAAACATGCTTCTGTCATGTGTCCTAATCAGTCTTGACTCTGCCATTATGGCTGAGGTAGCAGCAGTGAAGATTTTAGTTCCTTACGCTTCGAAGCTCTTTAAGATCAGTAAGTATCACCATTGAATGCCCAATGGGTATTCTATTTACATGATCGCTATTTTCTCTGGATAGCAGTAGACATCTGCTCCTATCTTAAGCGTACTTTGTACCTCTTATTAGCTAAAGACAAGTCCTTTGACTCCGTAAAGCCTTTGTTAGCTAGAGTAGTATAGCTTGACACAGGAGGTTTTCTTTGGGTGTAAAGTAGAGATATGTATTGAAAGAAGTTGCACGAGGAACACAAAACTGGCCAACATGATATCCATCCCAGATCACAGGCACTCACTGTAGAGCAGGAATGGTAGGGACATAGTTTACCATTTATGTTCAATTGGCTGGGTTAGGGGTCAGCAAATTATTTCTGTAAAAGGATATAGTAAATATTTTCAGCCTTGTGGGCCAGACATTCTTTTGAAATTACTCAGCTCCACTGTTCTGACTTGAAAGCCATAGACAATGCAAACGGTTATCACTTTATTTACAAAGTCAGGCACCAGCCAGGCTATAGTTTGCTGACTCCTGCTCTAAAGTATAGAATTCATATATTCATATTTGCTAGATATAACTCATTTCCTTAATGAATATTTAATCTGACAAATAAGATTTTTTTAAAACCCTGACTTTGCATTTTTCCCACCACAATTTCCCAAGTCTCTATAATTTTATAAAGTCTTTATCAATAAATAATGAAGAAGGTAGTCTTCACTTACAAGATGGAATCCCTGGAACAGATTCATTAGTGTGGCTATGGCCATCTACTGGTTCCTTAAGGTTGTTGCAACTTTCCGGATTGCTGTGGCCTTACTAGTAGTCCAGCAGTAGTACTCTGGCTAAAGATCCAATCACCAGAGGAACTTGGAAAAAAAAAAAAGAAAGAAAGAAAGTTTAGGCTCCCCCTCCTTAAATCCTAATTGTTTGGGGGTAGGTCATAAACTTACTTTTATGAGGCTCTTCCTCACTGCCTGAAGTAATTCTAATGTGCAGCCAACTTAAGAACCACTATGCTAGTTGAACTGACCTCCTCACTGTAGCATTTACAAAGCAAAATTGAATTTAATGGCAACAGATGGTATTTGTTTATATTTGACTTGTAGGGTAAAGCTCTTCATTCCAGCTTCAAGTTGCCTATGTGCTCTCTCTCCAGTACTAACCAGCCTGCCAGAGTTTATTTCTATAGATATATGGGTCACATAGATAATCCTAATTAATTATTAATTACATTATAGAAGAATTTACTTTGGCACTGACAAGTCATAAAAAGATCAAATGGAGTTATTGAAGTTCAGTCATGTGTAAAGAAGAAAAACCAGTACATGACAACATTTATATAGTATACCAGTTTTGAATTATACTACAAGAAAAGATTTTTATATGGGGACTACAAGATGTAATTACAGAGATAATAAAGCAGATCTGTTTTCTGCATGTGACTAGTATAATTTGATTGATTTGGATAGTCAAGTTAAATCATTTACTGCAGTTTCTCTTTTTGGGGAAATCTTTATAGACTATTGCTCTCCTAACTTTCAGCTTTTCTTTTTGAAAAAAAAATGTCTTTGTAACATCTGCAACTTTTATTAGATTCCATTCACATTTTTTATATAGGTTTTTATCCAGATAAAAATAAATTATAGCATTCTTTTTTTTTTTTTTAACCACAGAAACCAGGATGGTCACTTTATTTTACAAATGGACATACTAGAGCTAAATTATTACTTGTTTGTAATATAGTCAAGTACTCGATGATTTATAATTTTAAGAAGCCACTGTGAATTAAATCAGAAAAATGCATTTAGGTTACAGAATTCCAATATACATATGAAACTAGTATACTTGTATGGATTTGGGCCATTCATTACAAGATCATTGAATAGAATAAAAAACTTTCAGAACTAGATAATCTAGTAGTTTCTTGTTGACTAAAACTAAAATATATCCAAAACTATATTCAAAATCTCTGTTCCAAGTAGCTAAAATTTCTCATATTTTTCTAAGCATAGTACTTTTGCTCTGTTGTGTCTGAGATTTTGTTTACATTACTTATCATTGCTGTACATCGTTACTTCTGTGATGCTAAACCTTAGTTCTTTCATTCAGCATCTGCTATTTTGGAAAGCTTTCCTTGGTTATTAACTCTGTGTTATCAACTACATTTTCCATGCTATAATACAACTTACATAACATGTACATGTGCTATATTGTTCACATTAGTTATTATATTATTGTATTCACTTCCTGAGGCTACCATAACAAATTACCAGAACTCAGTGGCTTAAACAACAGAAGGTTATTCTCTCATGGTTCTGGAGGCCCAGAAGTCTGAAATTAAAGGTATCTGCAGGGCTGAACACCTGAAGGCCCTAGGGAAGACTCCTTTCTTGCCTTTTGCAGCTTCTGGTTGTTGCCGGCAATCCTTGGTATTCCCTGGCCTATAGACTCATAACTCCAATCTCTGCCTCCATGTTTACATGGAGTTCTGTCTCTCTGTCTTCACATGGCATTCCAGTAAGGGCACCAGTCATTGGATTTAAGGCCCACACTAATTCACTATGATCTTATCTTAGCTAATTATATCTGTAACACCCTATAGCCAAATAAAGTAATAATCTGAGATTCTGGGAGGACAGAAATTTTTGCAATACACTATTCAACCTTGTATAGTTATGGTAAGAATACATAATGTTTCTCACCTTTGTTTCTATTCTGTTTATCCAGTAGATTGTAAAGACTTCCTATAAAGCAAGAAATTAAGGTTTTGCGAAGAGCTTTTTAAAATAGCTATATTTTTATACTATCATAATTAAAATTTTGTTATTTTCCAATATGGTATAACATATAATGATATCTAATTCATTTTCCATCTATTAAGTGTAAAGAGAAATGTTGCAATTTTGGATTTTTGCTACCTTTTAAAAATGCTTTTCTCTTTTTTTTTTTTAAGGACTGCAGCATTAAAAAAAAAATTGATTTTGAAATTCAAATGCGACAAGGAATATGGAAACTCCTTTCACTGAGCACTCAGAAAGACCAGATTTTACATGCAGTAAAGAACCTCATGGTGTGCAATGCTCGAATAGCGGCTTACACAGTGGAGCTACAGAAATTAGAAGAACAGATTGCAAATCATACTGGAGGATGGTTAGTGGCATAGTTTAACTGTAGCTGTTAATGTACTTAAATATTTGAATTAAAAACATGATATAATTTAACCTGAAGGTCAAATATGAAATCACCAAAGCTTTTAAAAATATACTGAATTTGCCTTTGATAACATAAACATTTTGATAGTAAAGCTCAGAATAAACTTATTACGGCAGCTTTTTTCACTGGGTAGTTTTGTTGTGTTTAATACTTTTCAGATTATAAATCAAGTAGTTAAGAAGCAAGAACTGACAGAATATTTTAAGAAGATGGACTGAGAATGATAGTTGAATATAAAGAAATGTAAATTGAAGAAAAAACTAATGGTTTAAAAATATACTAATAAGGATGCTGGGATAGCTCAACAGGATGATTGCTTGCCTTACAACCATAAGCATGGGGATCAAATCCTGGCCCCAGCCTGTGCAAACCCATATGCTGAACTGTGGTGTGACTGGTAACCAAAGGTTCTCGCCTCTCAAGTGAGAGATCCCCAGTTTGATTCTGCACCCCATCCCCTCACCCCTGCTCTCTGTGTGGCCCCACATCCACCTCTGTGGAATGAAACCATGTCGCTATTATTGATATACAAATATGGAGACTGCTGTGGGCCCTCCTCCCTTCTCTGTCTCTCACCTACTCTCAAAAGCAAGAAAATAAATCTTTTAAAACAAAGTTTCCTTAAAGAAAAAATACACTACTAGCTAAGTATAATGGCAATTTAGGTATATAAATTGAAATGAGTGGACAGCAAAATTAAAAATGACATAAAACCTGAATGGAAGGGGAGCTTAAAAATCTGCTAGCACCTGCTTTTCACATGGTGAATATAAAACCTAGAGAGGCAAATAACTTACTCAAGGACATGTAACTAGCTAGTGATAGAAGCTAATGAGGTTATTTAGGATTTGCTAACTTCAGTTTCTTGTTCTGTCACTCTGCTGTTCTTTTGGATCAGGTCTAGGGTTTGGGTATGAAATTTATATCCTATCCTATTTACAATGCCAAGTCTTATTTCGACTTAAGAATTAACTCAACTTAGTGGCTTATATTTTAATACAAATAGTCTTACTACAACAAAAACAAAAAATCAAAAAGAGCTAAAGGAAGGAATAAAATTATTAACTTCAAATATTAAAACAAATAAATAAATAACTAGTTTTATATTAACTTATTAATCAGTCTTAAAGCTCTAGCACTAGTACAAAATTTATTTTTAGACATTAGTGTCCTTAGGGCTGTTCACAGTGCCATTAAATTCTTGAAAAGTAAAATAAAAACAGGTAAGAGTAAAAAATTTCTGTAAAATAAGATGTTGATGAGACTGATAAAGCCTTGTGTACAATGTAGTTAATATTTGTTAGCTGCATTTCTTTGGGATAGCTATTTAATCTCTTTGTGCCTCATTTCCTTCATTAAAGTTGGCATGATAATATTTACATTTAAAAAATTAAGATTATATATGTGAAAACTATTGTAATACCTTTTACATAATGAGTACTCAACAGATGTCAAATTATTTGTGTTATTATTTATCTCTGGAATTATAAAATGAAATTATCCTAGTAACAATATAGGAAAGTATTTTTTGGATAGACATACATTGTTTTAAGTCAGTGCTTCTTTTTTTTTAAGTCAGTGCTTCTTAAACTAGGACACATGTATCACAGAGTGTGTCAGATTATGTGTTAGGAGATATACAGAGCCATTGAATAAATATGGTATATCTTCTTGTAGCATGAATTTTTAAGTTAAAGAATGAGAAATTTAGAATTATGGCATAGTTCTACTCATTTCAATATTATGTTCCCTCTCCCTAGTTTTTATAAGGGCATTTTGTCAAGGGCAACTATTTCAGTGGAATAGTTTAAGAAACACTGGTTTAAGTACAGTGTGAGACCAACATTATTGTACCATCTCTCATAGTTATATGGAATATTACTGAGAATTATATCTGTCTATTTATGTTCTTTAAATATTTACAGTTGACCGCCTTTATCCATGGGGTATATGTTTTAAGACCCCCATTGGATACCTGAAACCACAGATAGTACCCTAATTAACTTTTTCAACTCTGGGAAATGTGGCAGCAGCTTCTTCATTGATGGACACAGCCTCTCCAGTAATTTTTATATCTTTCAGTCCAAAATTGTTCCTTAATTTGTGCAGCCCTTTCTTGCTTGCAGTAAATGGCTTGATGTCACTTGTTTCCGGGGTCCCTTGCTGAAGTCTTTTTATAGGCTCAGGGCTTTCTTGGACAACAAGTTACTGTCAACCAATCAAAACATGTTTTCTGTTCATCTCCACTACCCACAAACTTGATGTGTTTTCCATCTTAATTAAGCACTTACCATGCATTATGGCTATAACTTTTGTAATTTGAGGTACAACAACAAAATTTGCATGGATTTCTTTTTCCTTCTTCACAACTTCATAGATAGATTTGTTCTTACTAATTTTAGCATACAATTTTTCTTTCCTATTAAGTCGAGAACTTTTACCTTTTTATCCAAAGCAAGCACTTTATGGCTTCTCTTTGGTATATCTGACATGCCAGCATCACTATTCTTGTGCTTTGGGGCCATTAAGTAAAATAAAGGTTTCTTGAACACAAGCATTGTGATACTACAACAGTCGATATGATAACTGCTATAGCTATTAACTGACTGATGGGCTGACAATGTATACAGTGTCGATACTCTGGACAAAGGGATAATTCATGTCTTGGGCAGGACAAAGTGGAATGGTGGATATTATATGCTACTTAGAAATGCATACAATTTAAAACTTATATATTGTTTATTTCCAGAATTTACATTTGATATTTTTGGAACATGGTTAATATGGATACCTAAAACTATTGAAAGCAAAACATGTAAAATGAATTGTGAATTGGACTTTTCCTTAAGTTGGTAGTATGACTTTTCTGAAGTTGCTGATTTATAATAAATGTTAAATAAGCTGAATTCCTGTTGGATTTATGTAACAAAGATAGAAAAAAGTATCTAGGATTCTCAACAGAGAATGTGTTACTCACGTCTGTCCTGACATTAACTATGGCTGAGTACTATGCTAAATGTCTATGATTTTTAGTTTATTTCCTAACATCTTTGATAGATGAAAATAGCTTTGATGCTATATACATTTATATTTCCATCATTCATATAAAAACATTGTTTCTATTATTTAATTATTTCTGTGGTGTTTTTTTTTAAACCTGAGTATTCTGTACGAATTTCTTGGTTTTATAACTTCATTTTGTTATGTGCGGATACAACCTGAGTCCATTGATTGATTATAACGGAATGATAGCATTTACCTTCTTATTACACAAAAATTATTTAAAGATTAGTGAGAACCTTATGAAAGTTTTTTAGTTCCATGAAGAAAGTTATGTAACTTATGCCATTTTATTAGTCAATTAAATATTTACTGAATATCTACTACTTGTAGAACACTTACTAAGTACTGTGCTAATGTATCCAAATTCAAAAAACAGAAGTTATCAAAAATGAGAACATAATTTATGTATATTCAGCTGGCAAATACTTTACCTTTAGAAACTTAGCAGTCTGTTCCTTAGCTTGGTTTTAATAATTTTTAAGATAGAAAAATGCTCTGTTTTTAAATTGCTACCACAGTTAAAATAGTATTTTAATGAGTCTACTGCCTACCACTAGTTTACCTTCTCTAAAATTTTATGATAAAATGTCAAAAATATTAATACAGATAATATATCTGAACTTTTTCAAAGAAGAATCAAATCAGTATTAAATGATAGAATTGAGGAAGGTGTAATGGAAGAATTGGATCTTAATCTTCTAGATCATGCAGGATGGACAGTTTGAGTAGATAAGTAGGAGAAATGAGCTTCCAAGAAAGGAAAATAGCAAAATAAAAGCTCAGGGTGGAAATTGAGCATAAATAATTCAAGTGCAGTAAATAGATGTGTTTGGTTGAGGCTCACGATCAAGCCAAAGTTAAAAAGGAAGTGGTAGCAGGGTAATCAAGATTCAAGAAAATTAAAATGCTAGGAAGTTAATTGATATGAATTGATAGCCTTTCTAGGTGCCAGATACTGTGCTAAGGTACTCACAAATATTATATTACAAACAGATAGATATAAACCTCTTTATTAAAGATTCAGAAACTGGGACTTAGAAATACTAGATAACTGTTTCAAAGAGCACACAGTGACTAGGATGTGGCTAATGTGAGGCCAGATGACGTAAAAGCCTGAATACTCCTCACCCACCAAAAAGAAGCCTGTGTATTATGTTTTCTATTACCCCAAGCTGCCCTGATGAGTTATTATAGGGGTTCACCTTTATGTCATTGTTTATCCTTTATCATTTTATTTTCAGCTGAAAATAGACATGATAAAATGGATGTTTGGGAAGGTTATCTGGTAGTAGAGTACTGAAAAGAATGATGAGACAAAATAATTGAAATACCCATTTTTTAGGAAAAATATTTAAGAAGATACAAACATAGAAGTGATCAAATAAGTAACTTTGAGAGAATTAATAAGATCAAAGCTAGTGTATGAGTTTTGGGTTTTTCTAATCTTCACTCAAGGTGTTTATACAAAAACGATTCTACAAATAGTTTTTGTTTGTTTATAGATTATGAATTTATTTAAAGATTTATTTTTATTGTTTTTTTGACAGAGAGAGAGAGAGACAGACAGACAGAGACAGAGAGAAGGGGGAGGTCCCAGAACAGTCTCCATAGTTGACAGCATTAGTTTTCCATGTAGTTTCACTCCACAGGTGGGTGCGGGGCTGCGCAGGGCAGGAACTGGGCCTGGAGCCTCCCGCATAGGCCCTGGCAAGAACTGAACTGGGGGCACACCCAGTTCAGCATATGGGTCCGCATGGGCTGGAGTCGGGATTCGATCCTTGGTCTTTGGGGCTGCAAAGCGAGCTCTTAACCCTTTGAGCCATTCCAGCTTCCCCGTGAATTTATTTAAATAAGCAAATAATTTTACTTGATTTTGCAGCCTTTTTAAAACAGGGTTTCAGGAAGGAGTTAAGCCCTAGTGTGCTAAGACATGGATTGTGTATAGTGACTTCACTTTTATGAATCTAGAATAATGCTAGTTTTGTACCATTCTTAGTAAAATTGAGGAAATAGTCATTGTGTGGTTTAGATGGGGAACCCCTACTGAGAAATAGTGATGTAATCACTTAATTTCTTTTTTAAACCACATATCAGAATTTCAGTAACTGGTTAAATGTTCCATTACTATAATGTTCTAATTATATAATACAAGCTTTGTTTTCCTAAATTGTGTATAGTTATGAAACATCTTCTGGCTATATGACCTATTTTTTATGCCTAAATATACAAAAGAAAAAAAAAAGAAATACTCAGGTTTGTGTATAAATCACAATACAGTCAGAGTGAGTTGAAAAAGTGAGATATAAAAAGCATTCTAGATTGAGTAAAGAAGAGATAGTTAGGGTGAGGGGTGGAATACCCACAGCGTATAGCCTCAGGTTAGATAATAGGACTGCTTAATTATAGCAGTCTTAATTAGCTACACTTTTGACTGGTAAACTAGAGAATCTCCTTATCTTTTTCCTGTCTGTTATATAGCCAGATATGTATATTGACTTAAAAGACTGCGTATGTCAGTTTGCTTCTTAAAAAATAGCTAGCTAATGGTTTCCATTTACAAAAATTTCTTAGGTAGGCATTGCATTCCAGGATCTTTTTGGTCTGGTTTCAAACCTTTCATAGTTTCATCTCTCAAAATTCTGTTTTACACATTTATTTCAGCCAAATGCTAGATCTGTATCCCCAAAACAGTTGTTGAATTTTCTTGTCTCTAGTGCCTTTGCTTACTTATACTGATGTGCCTGCCCTATCTGTCATTTCCACTCACCAAGACCTCTTTTGTTATGCATCATCAGTTTCCTTGGTGATTGTAGTTAGAAAATGTTTATGTATTATATCTTCTTGGGTGGAGCCAATAATATTTACATACAAATTTTGTACTTGAATCTCCACCTTTGTTTTAGTCTTTGATCTGCAATTAAATGTGTACTGTTTTCCAAATGTCCTTTTGCTATGTTTTCCAAAATCATCTCTTGTTTGGAGAAAGCTCATGAACTAGTAGATACCTCAATGTGAATATTTTCCTTCACATTCTTGCATTTTTAAAGTCCTTTTCTTTAGTGTTGGTACTTAAAGAGCATCTTGGCTGGATGCAAAATCCTTGGCAAACACTTTTTTCCCTTCAGTTTCTAGAAAACCTTTCTTCATTGTTGTCTTGTTTTCAACAAATGTAATGTTTAATTATTTTTCCTTTTAAATGGCAGGATTTTTGGTATTGAGGCTGAAAATTGTTTTCTTTATCTTGGTCTGATAATTTTACTGGGAGATAGGTCCAAGGCTGGGAATATTGGCTCAGTTAGGACCTTTTCAATTGGTAGGTTCATTCAGTTCTTTTATTTTTAGGAAGTTTCCCTGGAGTTAAAGCTTTCAGAATAAAGCATTCATTTTATCTCATTCATTTATTTATTTTTATCTATTTAACGACTCCATTTGCACAAAAGTTGGATCTTCTTTGCCTGTTTTCTATGCGTATCACTTTCTCTTTAATACTTTAAAACTTTTTACTACATTTTTGAGTTGTTTTTTTTTTCATTCTCATCCACTATGTCCCTTTGTGTACGTTCAGTTTTATCTGCTTGTCCTTGGGCACTTTGTATTTTTAGAAATGTTATTTTTTTCCAATTCCTTTCTCTGGTCTTTTTTCTTCTTCTTATTTCTGCATATTAACCTGTTTATTCTTTATTAGTCTGAGGTTCTATATTTGAGATTTCCAGTTTCTCTCATGTTTGCAATAGCTTATTTAATTGTACTTAATTCATTTTGGAATACTGTGTTACAGTTTTTGTTTTTTGTTTTTGTTTTTTGTTTGTTTTTCTGGAGAATGATTGGTGGAGTACTTTTTTAGCTGAAGCATTTTGGTACCTTCTGGGATATCCATTCTCTTTTCTTCTAGGGGAGATCTTTATTTGGGTAAGGCCTCCAGAAAATGGCTTTGATGAATACAGTGATTAATTTTCCCATTTAGATGTAATTTCTAATTATGTTATAGGTATGGGCTATAGATAATTTTATTTGCTTTTCTTGTTGGTTTGAAACCTTTTGTAGTATTCCTGAAAGGAATCAGGTTTAGGTGACTACCATTATCTTACAGGAACTAGGAATACATACTGTAATCACTATGACAGATGTTTTAGTGCCTCTCACATAAGCTACAAGTTAAATATGGAGGCCCAAAATATAAATACTCACAAAATAATGCTTGTAATTGTGTAACATTTTAAATAATGACATAGGATACATATAAAATATTATTTCATTCAGTAGCTATAAGGTAGGTAGATATTTTTCCCATCTTACTGATGAGGATGCTGAAGAGGTTAACATCCACTTATTAACATTATTGGTTATTGATGGGTAAGATTCAGCCCTCAGACTTTAGTCTAAATGTACTGACTGCCCCATCAAAATGACCATATCCTATTTCATTTCAATTAGTGTACTAAACATTTATTGAGTTCCTTTGAATGTACTGAGCTATATAACAGGCACTGCTGATTCAACAGTGAATAGACAAAGCCCTATGCTAATGGAACTTACATTTTAACAATGATATTCTCCCCAGTCTTGTCCTAACTTCTGAAATACTTTATTTGGCTTTGTAAAAACAATACTAGTCAAAGTCACTTATAGGACCTAGTTATATGTATCACTTAACATAGTTGCAATTTTATTAATAACAATGCCACAATAACTAGTTTCTTACACTCCAGTTGCCTAATTTATTGCTTAAATACTATAACTTAAAAAAATATATATAGGTTGCAAGTTATAATAGTATACTGCTGATATTTCTACAATAAAACATGGTATATATATATTAATAACAAACATTACTGATTTCATTTTTTAAACTATATCATTTAGTATCTGTTGAAAAGCATTTATGTCAATGTTAAAATAGAAAACTCACCTCAATTTAAGATATTTATGAAGGCATTAATTTTAATTTTAGAATGGTTTAAAATTCCATGTAAAGCATGTTTGAGTGTCATTGTTTTCACTGATTTGCATTAGAGCTGAAGGATTTTATAACCTGCTTTCGATGAATAGAATCTCATTTAGAATTCTTTCAGTACTTCATTAAGAAAATATGAAATATTTTCATCATTGTACTATTTCTCATTATAGCTTGTTCATTTTGACAAAGAAATGCTAATTTACACTTCCTCATGGAACACTATAAAATAGTCACCTGTATTTACTTACGGTAGTCAATTTTAATATAGATTTTTGAGCAACAAGGTGGCTGATTGGCACCCTCTGTTGGTCATTTTATTTACCTACAGGCAGTAATATAAGCAATGAAACAAAGTTAAATTTGTCTTTTATATTTTTATTTGTTTTTTAAAATTAGCGTATACAGGCCTCATCAAAATAATACCGGTACTCCAAATTGGGTTCATAAGAGTAAGATACATAATGATTTAGCTCTGCTTTTGTTTGGATAATTTTGTAGTTATTTGCTTTTTCCTCAGGCTTGCTCTCTAATCGTAGCATTTAGAATTGGCACTAACATTGCAAATTTTCAAACGAGTATTTATTTAACTGTAGCAAACTATTAGCTACTGTAGCACATTATTAAACAGATAATGTTTAACAATTTTATTGTCAATTTGGATTAATTAGAAAAACATCACATTTTACCACCCTAAGTAACAGTTTGAGGAGTTATTTGGATTGAAAAATTTAAGCATCAGAAACACAAGGCTAAATTACTTCAGTTTGTTTTTCATGTTTTAAAAGACAGGCTTAATTATTCTGTAAGATTATATGGTTAGTTGGATTTATGTTACCATTTGATAATATTTGTATGTATATAATAAGTTTGTTGACTGGCCTGGGAAATGCCTATGCAAATAATTTTTAATTACAGGGAAGAAAGCTATATTTTGCCATGTGGTTGAATAGTTGGGAGGGGAACATTTTTTTCTTTTTGGTAAATATTCAGCAAGTTTGCTTTTGGTGGTTCTGGTATTTCAGAATATCACTTGCCTGCCAAAGCCTTAAGTTTAATTCAATTTAATAATACCTAATGGATCTCACTTTTAGCATAATCTATGACCTATTCCATAATACTCATGTTCCTTCCTGGTATTTTTTCACTGAAATAAGTATTGTAAACATTTATATTATGTATTGCTCATATAGAAGGTGTTTTCATAAATATAACTTACAAATGCCAACTACCGGTAATAGCATTTATATTTCTTGTTCTAGTTTGTAGAAATTGAGATTTGTATTTGATTTCTAGTGGGCCTGTCAGTATATTTTCACCAAAATTTAGTAAACTATTCAATTGAATTTTTTACTCTATGATGAACTAAGAAGCAAGCTAATGTTCTCCAACATAACAAACTAAAGTTTGGTATTTCACAACCTTATTGTGAAATAATCAATGAGTACTTTTATTTTTTACTGAGTCAATTCCATGTTTTAACTTAAATACTAGTGTGACCATAAAGTAATTAGATAGGATTCTGAAAATGTATGTCTTTTAAATCTACTATGTTACTCTAGTTATACCTAGTATGCGAGTCTAAATACTATGTTATGTCCAATATACGCTTATCAACTTAAGTATATTAGTACATTACTTTAGCTCATTTGGAATATATTTCACCTATCATACTTATGTGCTTAATCCAGTAAGAGAGTAAAAAAAAGTGGGCTATTATATTTTATTTTCAAATTTGGACACATGACAATTAATATATGCAAGCTTTTTAACAAGTCTAGTGAAATGCAATGAGATGGTGTTATACTCTTCTGAAAATTAGTTAGATACACTTCAGACTCCCACCCAATTCTCTAAAAGCCCTCTTAGAAATCAAACAGTATTCAGATGAAAATTTCTATCTTATCATATATTTGAAGTACCTAATTAAATTAACCAGCAGTTAATTACTTAAGTAATTTAAATAAAGACAACCTACTCCCCCCACCCACCAAAAAAAAAAAAAACTGCAAAGAAGAATATTCTTGAAAAATTTGCTATAGAAATAGAATGCTAATTTTTCAATGCAGGATATTAGGACATAAGTAATTGGAGAAATACTCAAGAATGGGATTGATTTAGTCTAGTAGGAAATAACTATTTTAAAAAGTTTTTTTTTATGGTAATATGTACTATATTCTAAAGTCAGATCTGGAAGTCTCTTATATCTCAAGAATATCCTTTGAGACTTTTTTACTGTCATGATAATATTTTCCTTTCCACATTTTATTCTTTCCACAGAGCTACTCCCTTCCTTTTCCACCTTAATTTATTGTTTTAGTGTATGTTTAGTTTTTTGGCATTTCAAGGAAATGAAATATATTACTGCATATAAATATAGAACAGAGAGTAATTTTCCTGATATTTGTTATATTTTATCAGGATAAGGTACTTCTGGGCAGCAAATTTATGATTGAGACATTCATTAACTTTTCCAGGCAACTATAATTTGGTAAGCTAGATATATAATTTATGAAATGGTTCTCCAAGGTATTACACTTCCTGGGACCTGGGCAAATATTGTACTTCTTGTTTATAAATGTAAGTAACCACAAAAGGCTTTCATTGTAGAATCAGTCAGTGTAGTATATACCATCAGGAAATGTAAAACTTATGTGAAAAATCAAAGAGAATATCTCCATATATTTCTCTTAAAGCAGCTAGCTGTTGTCTAAACATCTTAAAGTTTGAGTCAAGTTATTTATATTAAATGGAAATCATTATTCATGGATATGCATTTGCTTTTAATGTGTAAGCATTTGTGAAAGATGGTTAAAACAGTTGCTTATTAGAAAAGATCTTTTTCTTCATTAGGCTTTTTCTTTTTGACAGTGATGTGAATTTCGAAAGTAGAGAACGAACAGCGTGTAGAGGAAAGATTGCCATTTCAGGTATGTTGTTTTTATATTGCTAAATAAATTCTGTAAAGTAACTAACTTTCTAGAGTTGGTGGGGTTTTTTAATTCTGTATCTCTTCTCTTCCTTCATTTTAATTTGCATACCCCTATCAGAATATTTGTTCTAAAATACTGTTTCCATCATTATGCTCTACATTTGTATTGACTTTTACATATAGTTTGAGAAAAGTTTCTTATATAGTACATACATAGGCAGTTTTGTCCTCAGTACAGCTTTGGGAGATATGTAGAGTAGTTAGTTCTCCTTTTCTAGACTCAGAGGTTAAATGACTTCCTGTAAGTGGTTAAGCTGGGCTGCAAACTCAAGTCTTTTGACTCTCCATTCCTTTTCTGCTCAGTAGTTTCAATAATGTTTTTAATGTTTGTCTAGGCTAGAAGTTCCATGAGGGTTGGAACTATGCTTTGTACATCACTATATACCCAGAAGCTCACACAGTGCTTGCACATAGTAACTGATCGGTGAATATTGAATAGATGGGTGACTATTCTTTGTTGCCCATAGGATTAAGATCAAACTTTTCACCTCAGCATTTTCTATTCTGACCTGGCTATTTTTTCTAGTCATATCTTCCACTACTCCTCTACATAGGCTGTCTGTTTTAGCCAGACATTTCTTTCCCTGTCCAATATGCACACCCCATGCTTCTGACACCCAGTTAGCTCTTGAAATAATTGTGTTGTCTTCAGGATCTGTTTGCTAATCCATAGTCTTTCCTGTTAACTCCAACTTGAAATGAAGTTTCCCTTCTCTGAATTTCTAATGCGGTTAGGAGACCCTTTACCACTAGATGGCACTTATGCTGTGTTGTCTCAGTTTCTCCAAAGTGTTAAGGAAGCCGGAGACAATGCCTTGGAGATGCCACAGATTGAAGTGAATACATGGCTGACTTGTGTATACGCTAGTTAGATAATACACCTTTTACAAATATCAATGCATTTTGGAAACAACAGACCTTCATCAGTTCTTTAATAACTAGGTTGTTTCATTGGCCAAAAGCCTTGTTTTCTTAGCTCCAGAGAACCTGCAGCTGCATTTCAGGCTTTCTCACCCAAAGAACTGTGCTTAGGAATGTATCTATGAACAAACAAAAATTCTCATACGGGAGAGATGGACCTGAATTTCATATAGAATGTTATTGTCCTAAATCAGAGGAATTCCCTTCAGCAAAAGAAAAATAACTGAACTAGATAAGAATCAGTTGCTTGTTTTATAGTTATATTCATGTTTTCATCTTCCCACTTATAAGATTGGAATAAAACATGTTTTATACCTTCTTATATCTTTTTGATGCCAAACAGTGCTTTTACATAGCAGTTGTTTAATAGGCTTAACTTGAGAGATACAATATTATAGATGTCTAAAGGGGATTTTTCTAAAAATACTTAAACATAATTCTTCATTTCTTGCTTCCGATGAAGTGCCACTCAGTACGCAAATGAGGTATGTTAAATTGCTATTAAAGACTCAAATGACATGTTAGAATTAACATCTATTGTCATTTCATAATAATAGTTTATTGACTGCAGCAATTCATGAAATTAGCATTAACTGTACATTTAGAAGAGTGCTTAAGTAAAAGCACTTAAAGTAAGAGAAAAACTATTTTCCTGATCATAAATATTCAAGTATAGAAATTAAACATTTCTGCATGTGTTCCTTTTTTCTAAGAGATAATTTTTAATTATATTAAGGAACTGAAAGTCTAGAAAACAGGATACATATGTAATTTCATCTTTGCTTAGACTTCATTATATCTTGTCTATTTATTTGTAAAAAAATAAAAACAAAGAAAATTAAAAATTAATTTACCTTTATAAATCTATTTTCTTTTGACATTGGGATGAAACTGACTTTTGTTTTGATCAAAGTGAATATTTGCAACAAAGTTTTATAACATTTCTGAGATTTTATTGTTGCCAGGATATACTTGGGTTATTCATTTCAGTCTACATCATTCACTGGCCATATCTTTATAAAAGTAAAAAGAATAATTGAGGTTTATTATGATTATTTCTGCTAGACATTAAATAATTAGTTTGTGGTACTTGTCTGAGCTTACTCATTGACTCCTAATTCAATGACTGAATCCTCAATTCTCACTTCTGAAAATTGTGGTGGACTTTTAGGGCCTGGTGGTGTCAAGTTAACCATCCTACTATAACTCTTTTGGTTGACCACTAAAATATCAGTGAATGCATAAAAAAAAAAAGACACAGAGTACTATAAACTAAAACCTAGTCAGCCATTTGCAAGAATTGGAAAGGAATTTCTATTTGAAGCTGAATTAAGATAAAACAGTTGTGGTCCATTTACACAATGGAAGATTACTCAGTGATAAGAAATGATGAAATACTCCCATTTGCAACAACATGGATGGACCTTGAGATCATCATGTTAAGTGAAATAATTCAGATAGAAAAAAATCAAGAACCGCATAACTTCACTTATATGTAGAATATAAAATTGGTAGTAACACAGAAACAAAAACTCACAGACACAGTCAATAGTTTAATAGTTACCTGAGGGGAAAGCCGGGACGGCTCAGCGGGTTGAGCGCTCGCTTTGAGGCCATGAGGACCGAGGGTCGAGTCCCGGCTCCGGCCCAGGCAGGACCCGCGTGCTGAACTGGGGAGTTCCCACAGTTCGGTTCTCTGACTGTCTCTGTCTCTGTCTCTCTCTCTATCTGTCAAAAAGTAAAATAGAAATAACTATGCACTGAAGACAAAAAGATAATTTCTCTCTATAAATGTGAAAAGATAAAAAAAAAAAAAAAAAAAAAATAGTTACCTGAGGGGAAGAGGGAAGAGGGTTAGGGGAGGAGAGAAGGGGCATCAAATATATGATGACTCTGGGTGGTGAGCACACAGTGCAATGCATAGATGATGTAATGTATACTTGTGTACTGGAACCTATGTAACTTACCAACCAATGTCACACCAATACATTTAACAAAACAAAATAAAACAAAAACAATTGGTGGCTTACACATGTGTTGCCATCTGACAGTACATGACCACCTGGAAAATAAATAAGTGTCTGCCTTCTCTTGAGGCTCTTAATAGCTAGCTAGGCTTGGGAAAGGACAAAACTGACCCCAGGCTGTGGGTATACAGAAAAGGAAGTCAAGGTCCATGTTCTTCCCAAGACAGTGTAAATAGTTAATACCACCCGACTAGAACAAGAACAGCTGTGAACAAGAACAGTTGTGAAATGAAATGAGTCAGCAACTGTGGTCAAGCCAGAAGCAGCGTCTTTGACAGGACATCTGCCAAGTCATAATTATAAGACAATCCCATTAAAGTCAAGAATAAAATAACAATATCTATTGTATCAATATAATTTAACACAGTTTTAGAAATTTCTAGCTAAAATAGTTTAAGACTGAAAGATGAAACTACTGCAAACAGACAAATACTGTTTGAAGATAATAGATTGCAGACCTAGAAAATCTAAGGAAATTCACTGACACGCTATTTGAATTAATAACAAATTCATTAAAAATGGCAACATTCAAGATAAATATGCAGAAAGTGGTAGCTACTCAAAACTAGCAATAACTAGTTAGGGAATACAATGGCTAAAATTATCTCCTTTACAATTAAAAAAGAAAATTAAACCCCCAAAATAACCTTAATAAAAATGTGAGGGTAACTGTATCATGATAGTCTGGGTAAAGACAGAATATTATAAAATTATCAGTTCCCAAATTTATTTTGACAGAATTATAATAAATCATTTTGAAGGGGGAATTTTGACAAAATATTCTAAAATTCACATAGAGAAAATTAGCATGTAAGAAAAAGATGTTTTAAAAGGGTATACTTCTAATAGATAATAAAGTATATTATAAATGTTTGATGTTTATAAATAGTATGGTATTGATATTAGTATAGACAGTCATTAATTATTTAATTAGATCCAAAAAGTATATAGCTAAGGAACAGACACTTAGGATCGCATATATAAAAGATAGCATCATTAAATAAGTAAGGAAAAGAAGTCCTATTAGATATAAATGGAGCTGAAACAATTTTCATAAGGATTATTTTTTAAAGATTTATTTTGTTTTGAGAGAAGGTGAGAGAGGGAGAGATGTGGGGAGGGCCCAGAACAGTCTCCATAGTTATACATCATTAGTTGTGACATGGTTTCTTTCCACACAGGTGGCTGTGTAGTTGCATGGGGCGGGAACCAAAGGGGTGGGGGGGCTCTTGCTTGGGAGGAGAGAACCCCACTTAGCCATCCTGTTGTTTACTACTTGCTCTGCAATTTAGCATATGAGGTTACATGGGCTGGGGCTGGGAATCGAACCCTGGACCTCATGATTTCGAGACAAGTGCCCAACCACTGTATTATCCCGGCATCCCAAGAATAATTATTTTTAATTTTTACCTTCCATACCCAAATTCTCACATAGACTGACTTTTAAAGTACAAACCATAAAACTATGTTTAAAAAGAGAGAGAGAAATGAATGGCCTATGGATACAATCACTAATAAAATGTATTAACATTTTTCTTGTTAGTCAAGAATATGCAGATCTAAAGAATTAAATCATGTCACTTGACTATTAAAATGATAAACATGTTTTTAAAATTGGTTGATAGGATGTATGTAAAATGTTTAGCTTGGAATATGGAGATGTGAAATGAAATGTCAGCAATTGTGGTCAAGCAAGAAGCAAGCTCTCTGACAGGACATCAGCCAAGTTGTGAATAAGTAATATTTTTATCCAAATTGCTAAGGCAGCAGTGGGAAGAGTACTCATGCTCACCTGCCTAGTTGGTTAGGGTAGGGATGAAGAAGTAATACAAAGCTTTTCTAGAAAGGAAATTGGAAATAGGCATTAAGAATCTTAGAAATAGAATTCTAAACAAAAGTGTAGACAAGAGGTCATGTGATCTAAAAGTGAAGCACAGGGGAAGCCAGGATTGCTCAGTGGGTAAAGCACTCACTTTGCAGCACCAGGGACCGAGGATCGAATCCCGGCCCCGGCCCGTGTGGACCCATATGCTGAACTGGGGAGTGCTCCCAGTTCGGTTCTCACTGGGGAGACACCCCAGCTCAGTTCCTGCCCTGTGCAGCCCCACGCCCACCTGTGGAGTGAAACTATGTGGAAAAAACAATGATGTGCAACTATGGAGACTGTTCGGGGCCCTCCCCCTTCTCTCTGTCTCTGTATCTCTCTCTCGCTGTCAAAAACAATAAAAATAAATCTTTAAAAGTGAAGCACAATCTAAATATAGCCAAACAGCTTACTTTCATAAAGATTTGTAGTTATTTGAGAATGGCATAATTCATAGGTATGAAAAACATGCCTATAAACTTCCTAAATATAATAAGGAAGTGTCTTAAATAGAGAAATTTTCCACAAAGTCTTGAGGTATTTATATGGTTTTTTATACTCTTGAGTAATTGAAACTAACTTCCCTTTGCCATTGAGATCTTTACGGTGCTATATTATACTGTAGTTCACAGATCTTAATCTATTAAGTAGAACCTTGATCCTCCAATTTTGAAAATACCTAAGTAGCATGGGAATGTCAAGGAAATTGTTACTGCTGTTAATCTGATATTAAAAGTAAAGGGAAGTGTGTAGAAAACTAGGAAGGAAAAAAAGTGATTGTCAAAGCTCTAGAATTTAGATCAAGCTTGTCCAGCCTGTGGCCCCAGGGGCTGCATTTAGCCCAGGATGGCTTGAGTGTGGTTCAACACAAATTCTTAAACTCTCTTAAAGCATTATGAGATTTCTTTGTGAAATTTTTTTATCTCATCAGCTGCTGTTTGTGTTAGTATATTTTATGTGTGGCCCAAGATAATTCTTCTTCCAATGAGACCCAGGGAAGCCAAAAGGTTGGACACACCTGCTCTACATTAACTCCTGGAATAAAGATTATTATCGCTTCTCGGCCTTTTGGCTAAGATCAAGTGGAATAAAGATTATTAACACAGTTAATTTAGAGTTTGAAGAATGTGAATGAGAGAAAGTGTTACCACTTTTAGACCATATGCCCTTTTCTTGGACTAAAGGAAGTAATGCATTCCTTTTTTTAGCTTTATTTCTTAAGGCAAATGCTAGTTTATAAAATGAGTATATAAAAATCTGCAAATTCTTTTGTAGACAATTTAGCTCTTGATAGAAAGAGTTTGGATCTGTTTGTCAAGAGCTGGGTCTCTCCCAAAACCAATGATCTTAGACAAGTCACCTATTTTCTTCATCTTTAAAGTTTGTATAAAGGATGAAAATTCTAAAGCCCTTTCTGTTTCTACTATTCTGTCATTTTGAGATGTATCTAACTACTTTTGATGCTATTATTTACCCAAAATTGAAATTCAACACTGGGTTTCCCATAATTTACCTATTTTAAAAACATAAATTACAAAATGAAAATATGGCATCAGCTTATTATAGACCTCACTTGATAAATTAATGTCTTAAGTAAAGGTGGGTTCTTGTTTTTAGTAAATTATTTCAATAAATATAACAGATATTATGTTTCTAGTCTGTTATTTTTTTTTACAGAAAGTATCAATTTTGTTAGAATATTTAATAATACATTTTAATTTGCTTTATTTATTTATTTATTTTTTATTATTTTATTTTATTTATTTATATTTTAAATTTTTTTATTTATTTTTATTTTTTTATTTTATTTTATTTTTTTAATTTGCTTTCAATGGTCAGAATTCGTTATGGAATTCAGAGGTTCATATCACTCTAAGAAATGAAATATACCAAAATTATTCCTTGTCATTTCTTTTCCTGTTCCATATAGATATTCGAATACCACTAATGTGGAAAGACTCTGATCACTTCAGCAATAAAGAACGTATGTATGATTTTAATTTGTAATTGAAATATTTTATTTAATGTATAGTAAATTTGTGATTATTGGGATTGGGGTGGGGGGCATCTACCACACTGAAATACATTGATATTATTTTACAGAATAAAAAAAGTCTTGCTGAACTGTTTTCTGATTTTTAGTATAAATATGTTGTAATTGCTTGGTACTAATTAAGATAACACGTACATAATGTACTTTTTAAAAATTAAATTGATTGGCATGATCTTGGTTAGTAAAATTGCATAGGTTCCAGGTATGCAATTCTACGTTACATCATCTATGTGTTGCATCATTAGCTCACACACAGAATCATTTTTTTTTTTCCTATTACCATATACTTGAATCTCCCTCCCCACTCCTCCATACACCTTTCCCCTCCCTCTCTGGCAGCCATCAAACTATTGTCTGTGTCCGTGAAGTTCTTTTGTTTTTTCTGTTTTAATTGTTCATTTTAACTGTTCTTTAGATCTCACGGATAAGTGAGATAATATGGTAAAAATGTACTTTTAGTTGTTTATAGGAACCTCTGCAAGGACAGTATATAACAACAGTATGTAACAGGTTGCAAGGGAAGGGAAGGAAGTGTGAAACCAAACAGAATGTTTAAGGAGTGAAGATAAAGGCAGCATTTATTCTGTTTTACCAGAATCTGGGAGATCTTTTCTGCCTTTTGTTACTTCAGATTATTTAACAAGATGTAAGAAAGAAAGATTTCTAGCCTGGTCTGATTTTCTTTTCCCTCTTCAGCATTTTATGGCTTTATATAGTCTTCACAAATCCATGTAATGCTTAGGTCATGGAAATTAACCTCAAATGATTTTTAGCTGTTAGAGGCAAAGCAGTAAAGATATGATAATCCTTTATCTTTCTTGTCAATTGTGATAGCTTTATTACTCATACTTTAAAAACGGAATCATATTGAGCATAATTCATTTTATATAAAGAATCCAAAGTCATGTAAGTATATTTGTTATTCAATTAGAAAATATAATTTACTTAACAAAAGAATACATATGGGAATTAAGTACATCTTTCTGATTAATACAGAGAATAAATTTTTTGAAGAGCTACATTTGCTCAATAATGAGGATTTAGTCCTTTAATTACCCAATACTTAAAAAAAAACCAAACACAACACCATATTAAACGCTCCAGCAACTATGTTTTTTTGTGTTCACATGCCTACTTTTTATTGTTTTTGTGGTTTCCTCCCTTGCTGTTAGTTTGGTGGAAAATGTTTTGCTGTTGTTAATGTGCCTTGTTCTTAACCTCTTGTAATAAAAACCATTTTTTTCTTAAATAGACTTGCAAACCAAAATGAAAAAGGTAATAGTATATATAATGATAAATTTGCTATTAATTGAAGCTTAAAGAGTTCACTAGGAATAAAATTTATGAGTTTGGTGGTTATTTTAGGCTGCTGAATGGCTTATATTTTTAACTTTATTTTTTGGTATTCCCTGATCTAATTGTTGTAGTTTGGTAAGATATTAATATTTTCTGACACAACAGTCAGTAAAAAAGTTAAGGGTTACAATGTACAATGTATGAAAATAAGAATCTATTAACAAATATTTAGGCTAAGTTTTTTCATTTTCAAGTAGATTTTATTGTAATATAGTCATGATTTATCACATGGATCATGGCTTAAAATGATTTTTTTTTGTCTCTAGAATCACAGCGTTATGCCACTTTTTGTTTATTCAAAATGGGAGCTGAAGTTTTTGATACTGACATGGTGATTGTGGATAAAACAATAACAGATATATGTTTTGAAAATGTAACGATATTGTAAGTATTTTTTATCTTTAGAGAATGAAAATAATCTAAATTCTTTTTCTTTTCTAAAGGAGAGAGTAATTATTGGGTGTTTGGATTATTTTGAAAGCATTAAGGTTTTTAATGTTTAAATTGACTTTTAAAATTACTGAAAAGAAGCCCATTTTTACATTTGAAAATTTTCAATTTAAAAGAATTGGAAATAATGTAATATCAATAGTAGATATTTGACTTATTGGATATTATACATTTTTATAAATGTTTATAGTTTATTTACTAAGCAATGAATACAATGGAATCTCATAACATTGTATACAGAGTGCATTTGGGCATAAAATAGGTTCTTATTATCTCATACAGGAGATTTAGTTGCAGAAATACTAAAATATTATCACAACTTTATTTATAAGATAATCTTGAAATACAGTATATACCATAGGAAAAGTACGTTAGTAAAATTTCACAATGTTCTTTTTCTTATGATGCACTTCTTTCATGTACTCCAAAACAATAAAAAATTGGGTGATCCTCGGGGCTATTTTTATTGCGTCTGCTCTTTTACAGGCTCATTTTATTGTGGTCAT
>PVKE010021175.1:0-26785 GCA_004027555.1 Craseonycteris thonglongyai | reverse complement strand
GAACATGGAATGTTTTTCCATTTCTTTGTGTCCTCTTTAATTTCTTTTAGGAGTGTCTTATAGTTTTCAGTGTATAAGTCCTCACGTTCTTTGTTAGATTTATACCTAGGTATTTCATTTTTTTTAAACAAGTATTTTTAACTCCTCATTTTTTAAAACAAGTAGTTAAAATAATTAAAATACGATATATACTCAGTGTATACTTGGGGAATAAATATGTAAAAATTAAAATGTTTAAGTCTAAATTGAATGTGTGGCCTGTTTGGGATTATATTAGATGAGCCAAATTAACTATTATTGACATTATTAACCTGAGTATATCTGAGTATTAATCTGAGTATAATATAACTAGGTTTATATTAACTATTATTAACTACAAATGGCCAGATTTTTGAGTGACTACTAATGTATGATAATGCATATTAAATCAAATGATTTTTTCTTTGCCCTTCAAAATCATTAAAGCAAAGAAAGATTCAAAGGCCTAACAACATAGGCTTGCAAAATATATGCTTTTTGCTCTATTTACAAGGAAACTTTCCTTTTGACATTTAAGTTTTATATGTCTTTAAACTCAGAGACTTATTCATAAGATATATCAGCTCATTTGTAAACCTTATATTCAGGGGCTTTATGAGTAATTCTTTGCAAATTTTTAATACTCTTAATGAATCAACAAGCAGGGCTTGTAAAAGAAAATTAAAATGTGCACAATAGATATGGTGTTTTTATAAAAGGCAACATTGCAGGGTGAGGAAATCAGACATCCACATTTTAAATAACCAGATAGTTGTACATTAAATTACTAACAGCAAGTTTTGTGTTTCTAAAGGATTAGGAAAGGAACATGTTTTATTACAACAAACCATTAGCTGATTCATTCAAAAGCACCATATATAAAATAACCATTCTCAATATTGTGAAAATAATGGTCTGAATAATTTTATAAATCATATATATCATAAAACTGCTTCTTGTGTTAGCAGAAGCAATGTTAAAAAATATCTCTCGGTGTCTGGTGTTTAACTAGAGATTTGTTTCAAGGAATACAAATCAAAGTGGTGATTTTTATGCCTGTTTATAAGAATACATATCATTCTGTGCCCAGAAACGTATGATGACTCCAAAGTTCTAATAACAATAATTTTATTCAGTAGTGCTACACATTTTTCATAGCCTCTTTGTGTCATTTCTATAGAAAAGGTAACACCAACAATATGAAGTTTTCTAGATTTCATTTTTTAAATATCTTAAATTGTAAAAAAAAAATGTTTCTAATTTAGTGAAAAGAAAAAATCTGTAATTATTTGAGAATAGTATGACTTTTGGCATGGCAATGTGAGAAGCTCCTTCAGCATCCAGCAAATGAAGAAATGTTTATTCAAAAACGTCTTCTAAATCTTGGCTACAATAACAGTGAATCTGTGGCACTTAAGCTGTGAACCACTGCATCCACACTTCCCCTACTGACTCAACATTACTTAAATTCTACTCCAGGTGTGGTCTAAATATAGTGTCCTCCCCACTCCCCTCCCATCCCCCAACCTCTCAGCTACTACTCAAGGATTACAGAATATAACCAGCCTTTCTCATCCGCCCAGCAATTTGGTATGGAGTCTAAGTTTCAAGAAAGTATAGCTTAAAGGAAAATGGCACCATTCCACCACCCAGTCCCTATACAGAAGGCAGAGGCTCTACCCTAGTCATGTCAAGCCAAGAATATTGATGCCTTGTTGGCCTTTTCCTAGATCATGTGCATGGGGAAGTTTTAAAACTGGAACAGGCAAGTTGAAAAGATAATAAGATAGCACCCCCAATAAGTTCCCTGTTTTGTTCCAGTATGTACACTTTTAATAATAATAAAAAAATTAAAAACTACACAGAAATTTATACGTGTCTTTAGATAGAGATGATATAGATATCTGTTGCTCTGTACTACACAGTGGACTACCATGCATCCATAAAAAGCAATGAAGTACTGATTTATGCTACAATATATACAACCTTGAAAACATTATACTAAGGAAGAAGCCATAAACAGATGACATATTGTATGATATGTATTTAACATGTCTAGAATACAAGAATCTATGGAGATAAAATGTAAATGAGTGTTTGCTTAAAGCTGGGGTGAGAAGGTAAGGGAGTGATGTAATGCATGTAGCATTTCTTTTAGTAATTATGAAAATGTTCTAAAATTGATTGTAGTGATGGTTGCACAACTGAATATACTGAGTGCCATTACATTTTAAGCTTAAATGGGTAAATTGTCTGTTATATGAATTATATGACAATAAAGCTATTAGGAAGATTATTTAAGAAAACGTTCATAAGTTAACTCTGTAAAAATTTCTTTTTGCTACAATATCATAATTCATGTTTCTATTATATGGTGTACATTTTATCTCTTAAAATTTAAGTCATTTTAAAAAGACTGATGAATTATGTGAATGAGTTTAGAGATTATTCTCTTAAACAAGTAAAAAATTCCACCACAAGCGTTGTTATTAGTTTTCACTGTCTGTCTACCGATATGAGTAGATTGTGATGCTCAACTTTATTTAATAACTTTGAATATGAAGAGAAAATAAAATGGAGACTGGCCATTTCTTCTTGAGTTCTATGTGACTTCAGATAGCCATGATTACTTAAAGGTCCTAGTTTTGGGTTATGTTGTTTGAAATTTTGAGCTTCTTGGATCTGTGGGTTTATAGTTTTTTGCAAATTTAGAAAAATCTCTGTTTTTATTTCTATAATCATTTTTCTGTTCCACTTACGCACATTTTAGAACTCCTAATATTGACCTAGAGTTACCTTTTCTGTTTTTCCACTCTGTAAATTCAGTTTAGATTGTTTTTATTGCTATGTATTCAAGTATAGTTATTTCTTCTGTAATATTCAGTTTGTGATTAATCCTACCTAGTGAATTTTTCATAGTAAAAATTGTATTTTCAGCTCAACAAGTTCAATTTGTTCTTATTTTGTATTTTTCTTTCTTCTCTTTTTCATGCTTACGTTATCCTTTAAATTCCTAAACATAGTTATATCAGTCTTTTTGAATTCTCATCTGCTCTAATTATATAAGCATCTCTATTATTTCTAGGTTAATTTATATTGACTATTTTTTTTCTTGGTTATGGTTCACATTTTCCAGCTTCTTCAAGTGTCTCACAAATTTTTATTTAATACTGGACATTTTGAATTTTGTTTTTCTGAGCACTTGATATTTTTGTCTTCCTTTAATGAGTGTTGGATTTCATTCTGGAAAGCAGTTAAATTACTTACAGATTAATTTAATTCTTTCAAGTTTTAAAAAAATGTCAGAGTATTTACTGTAGGACTAATTTAGTGCTACTACTAAGTGTGACATATCTGAAGTCTGTATTAAATGCCTTATGAATTCAAAGAGGATTCTCCACTAGCTGGTTGGAATTCAAATATCTTTCAGTCCTATATGAAGTCTGGGAAGTGGTCAATTTACAGTCTCATGGCCATACTTTGCCTAATCTTGTGATATTCTATCCTATGTATGTATAGCTTAGTGTTCTGAAACAGATACTAGAGGTTCTCTTTTGGATCTCTTTATCTAGATAGCAACCTCCTCTTTAATTTAGCCCCATAATCACTCATCTCAGTCTCCCCAATTCAGTAAGACTATCTTGCTTTTGCAGTATAGGAATTCCTCGAGGCAGAAATCTGCAGTGATTAAAAGATTCACCTTAATCATTTTCTTTATATTAGAAATCACAATCCCATACTGGTTGTTCTTCGTTTCGTAAAAACATTTACTTTATACTTTTTTTTTTTATAATTGTTTACACTAGGAAGAGCAAGTCTGGCCACAGTCCCTGTTTGAAAGTGGGTTTTCTCTAATAAATTTTTCAAAGTACAGCATGGGTATAACACATCCTAATGTTAGGGTATTATCCTTCAAGATGCATTATATAGTTAAAATTAAAAAACTCTTAAATGGCCTTGTAGTCCCAAATAGGTGGAATACATGTGTATTAGAAGAAGTAGAATAGACCTTTCAATTTCTTTGCTAGTGACCCTGTTGGGAAATTTGTTCTTCCTATCCCTGAAACTTTAGTCTCTTTTGGAATAAACACTGGGCTCCCAGGGAAGTGCTGTGTTTCTAAAATAACACTGAAGAAGAGTTTCACTAAACCTCTATTTTTTTATGGTTTTGGGTTAGACTTTTGTTCACATTCTAGAACCTTTCTGCTTATACAGATTGAGTAAGAATTTAGTAGGCTTCTATTGATTTCATTTCTAGGAAAACCATAATCAACCAGCCAATGCCATATGTCTGCATGAGTCAGACTATTCTGATTGCTGCTTTGACTCTCCTATCCATCATGGTAACTACAAAACCTGATATATGGCATTGAAGAGCAGCAGAGAAAGTGTGAAACTTTCAATTATCTATGCTGGGACATCATTTGAAAGAAAAGTAGAGATCTATTTTTGCAGAAACCAATTACAGAAGAATTTAGGATTTAACTGGCAATAAATCTTTAGAACTTTCAAAAAAATTCAGGAGAATATTGTTTTCAGATAGATCATGGATAATACTTCATAGTCATAATACAAATCTTAAAAATCAAGAAGGAAACGTATGTGCTCACACGAGGAGACAATATCTGAAACCAAAAAAATAGTTTTCTGAATGCATTAACAATTTCAACAACTCAAGAAGAGAAAAAAATCCAAAAGAATGTGGACAAAAGAAAGCAAAACAATTCAAAACATTGTGTAATATTGGAAGTTAGGTAAGAAGGCCCCCCAAAATAACATACTTAACCTAAATCTTACAAAAGTACAAAATACATTGTTTTAAATCTACTGCTGCAATGTTTTGCATTACTTTCTCTCTTGGCCATTAGCTGAAAACCTTAGAAATATATTATGTTCAGCTCTATGGGCTGACTTCATTGAAATCATAACAGTAATATTAGTAGAATAGTTATATGTTTAAAGCAAAATGTGCCCCCAAAGGTTTTTAAGTGAGGTATTTTGAAATTGCTGAATAAATATAGTCACTTCCAAGTGAAAAATTCTTGAAAATTCAATGATACTTAAATAAAACTGGGTGATAAAAAAATTCGTTTACCAAATTGAATTATGAAAAAGTGAATTCAGCTGTTAGAGTCTTTTCCTTTTACAAATGTTAATTGTCTTAAGGGGATGACAGGATGGCTCAGTGGGTTGAGCACTTGTCTTGCAGCCCCATGGGGTCCCGGAATCAAATCCTGTCCCTGGCCAGTGCAGACCCATGTGTTGAACTGGGGTGTGCCCCTAGTTTGGTTCTCACTAGAGCGACCTTTCTATGTGGGAGGCCCCCAGTTTGGCTTCCACCCCAGGCGTGCTTCCCACATGTCAGGCCCCTGGCCAGTCCCTGCCCTGTACAGCCCCAAACCCCTAGCCCAGTTCCTGCCTTACAAAGCCCCCACCCACCTGTGGAATGAAACTATGTAAAAAACTAATAAAATGCAAATATGGAGACTACTCTGGGTCCTCCCCTTTCTCTCTGTCTCTCTCTAAAAAATTTTTTTTTTTAATTCTCCCGAGGATGATATCAGAAGTTTTCTTTTTCAGCTTTCACTGTTTCGTGCAACATTTCATATCCTAGGTTTTCTTTGCTACCTAATAACTACTTTGAGTTGATAATACACTATCTAATCTTCCAAAGATTGTATCTTTCTAGCTTAGATAAACTTTTATACAGAGATTCAATAATCCCAAATGTTTAAAAAGTGCTCTGATGTTTAATACAATTTAATATTCTTTTTTTTTTCCTGAAAACAAATCCCCAAGTGCCTTTTTCTAGCATAATTGATATTCACAATATCCATTCTGAAATCTTAATTTACCCTTATCTTTTTAGGAAAAAGAAATCCCAACACTTGCTGGATATCTCTTTTATCTCCCTATGGCCAAAAGAATGGTATCAATTCCCAGTTTCATCAGCAGAACAGTGTAACTATAATAGAAAAATGTCCGAGGTCAGATAGCAAGTCTGCAATGAAGCTAAAATTTGCCCTCTCATTCTATGGCATTGAGCAGCGGGCTCTTGTCAAATGAGGTGGTTTTTTTTGTTCATATGGAGGGTGTTTTTAAGTCTTTTTATAGTTCAAGAATCCTTATCTTGGTGTTTTACACATTATCTTAGTATCTCTAAACCAAAATTTTATATAGCAATTTTATCTGCCCTAGTTTAGAGAACTACACTAACTTTTTAAGTTTTAAAAAGATTTTTTAGTGGGTTGGAGGCTACAGGCAAGAAACAATTTAGTGCTAGATCAAATTGTTCTGCATGACTGTTAATTTAAGATTCCAGGTTTACGATGTTGCTCAGTTAGGTTATGTAAATCTCAAGTGAGTGGTTGTTGAAAACCGAGCCAGAATTTAAAGAGGTACCACCTGTCCAGATAATCTGTGCCGCACTGTTGGTGCCATGCGATGTTTTAGAAATTGGAAGGCAATTATTTTGTTAACCAAGAACTCAAGATAAACATTTTTTTTTTTTTTGGTCTACATTTAAAAGGTTTCAAGAGGCATACAGATTTATATATCTATTTTGTATATATTATATACAGTATAATTAATAAAAGTGAGATTATGCATTAATATGTATATTGACCTTCACTTAAAAATTACAGAAAGCAAGAAAATTGTAACCTGGCTGCAGATTAAATAATAAATGACAAATTCATACATGTGAGTTATTTTTTAAATATTTTCATTTTTAATTTGATGTCATTTTAACTCAGCAAAATTTATAAAATATTGTTACTCAATTTAAAAAGAAAAAATACGTTAAATATTTTTATAATATATATTAAACTTAAAACTTTTCTGCTGAGAATGGAAAGCATGTCATATAATTCTGAGCTGTTGTAACTACAAAATAGCAGATCGGGTCAATCCATAAGATTTATGAGCAATTCTACAGAAATGTTATCCCTCTAAAATATACATTTATCCATAAAGATATATGTAACCTTATGTGCATTGCAGCATTATTCATGGTGACCAAGATAGGGAAACAACCGAAGTGTCTTTTGATAAATGATTGGATAATTTATACCAGGACTCCCCAACCTCCAGCCATGGACTATTATTACCTGTTCGTGGCTGTTAGGAACCAGGCCACAAAACAGGAGGTGAATGGCAGGCGATTAAGCAAAGCTTCATCTGTACTTACAGCCATATTCCATACCTTGCATTACCATCTGAACTCTACCTCCTGTTAGATCAGCAAGGACATTAGATTCTCATAGGAATACAAAACCCATTTTGAACTGTGCATGGGAGGGATCTAGGCTGTGCACTCCTTATGAGAATCTAATGCCCAATTATCTGAGGTGGAGCTGAGGTGGTGATCTGCTGATTCTGTGATATGGTGAGTTGTATAATTATTTCATTACATATTACAAAGTAATAATAATAGAAATAAAGTGCACAATAAATGTAATGCACTTGAATCATCCCCAAACTAACCCCAACCCTGGTCAGTGAAAAAACTGTCTTCCATGAAACCAATTCCTGGTGCCAAAACAAGGGGGACTGCTGATATATACAATGAAATATTACTTGGACATAAGAAAAAATGAACTACTGCCACTTGCAACAACATGAATGGATCTTGAGATTATCATGTCAAGCAAAATAAGTCAGAAAAAGTTGATATTTGTATGATTTCACGTATATGTGGGATATAACAATGAAAGCAACAAATAAACAAAACTAAGTAACAAAAACTCATAGACACAGACAACAGTTAGTGGTTACCAGAGAGAAATGGGGGAAAGGGATAGTAGAAGAGGGTAAAGTGGTCCAATACATGGTGAACAAAGGAGAACTGACTCTGGGTGGTGAACACAATACAATAGATGATGTACTACAGAATTGTATACTTAAAACCTATTTAATTTTACTGACCAATGTCACCCGAATGAATTTAATAACAATTGAAAGGTATATAGAGTTTCAGTTAACCAGCACCCTTGGGGATTGGTAGATGACAGATACATAAATGTAAGTAAACTCTTAGTTAACTGCGCCCATGCTAGATAAATGTATTATTATTATTATTATTATTATTATTATTATTATTATATTTTGCTGTTTGTTTGAGAGTACTGGTTGCTTCTGGTTAATGGAGAGTCTACTGTATATACATTTTCAAAACTAAGCAAAAATTGTTGATAAGAAGGCAAAGAATGTTATATCAGCAAGAAACCTCTCATTTAAAAATTAAGAAACTAAAGCACTTAGAGGGACTTCCAGTTTTCCACTTCTACATCATTCTCCCTCTGACATATATTTCTTTTTAAGCTCTGCCTATCTAACACACATTTTTTCATACATACAAACCCATAATACTTATTGAAAATTATCTATGTCTAGTTCATGATCCTGAAAGTACAGAGTAAAACAAAATAAATAGAACAGCTCTTCCTATGAGTTTCATGGGGAAAAGGGGCATAATTAGAATGATATCTAATTACAAACTGTGTGAAGTGCTATAAAGAAAAATAATGTGCTATGAGATCTCAGATGAGATCAGTTGAGTAAGCAAATAGAAGCATAATTCATTAAGGAACCAAAAATAAGTCATAAAAAGTGGAAAACACAGACTAATGATAAGACTAGTATGAGATAATGTATAGCCTTGGTTTTTATCAAAAAGCAAAAAGAAGCCAACAAAGGATATAAAGCAGTGCAATTGTATGATCAGATTTACCTCTTATCAAATGTGGGAAACTGTTTCAGAACAGGGAGGAATAACTATAGAGAAAAGGAGTTGAGGGGTTTTGGCAACATTCTGGAAAAGAAATAGAGGAGATAGAATTTTTTTAATGTGCTGGTACTATCTTTTAAAAATTCCAGGTAAATAGATCCTATTTGATAATTAATTAACATTGTTTTACTATACCCATTTTAGGCACTCTCAAAGAAATAAAAAATATTCACAGATAGACATATGACTATCTGATCAATGATGTGACATTTAATCATTACTCCTGTTGAATGTCTCAAGGTAATATTTTTCTAGTTTTATTTGTTGGTCCTATCAGTACATGAATGTTATTTGAAAGGTAATTATTATTGAAAGACTATATTTTGGTTGTTTGATATGATAGATGACTGGATAAAGAACTTGTGGTACATTTACAAAATGGTATACGGCTCAATGGTAAAAATAAAAGACATTTGAGACAACATGGACGGATCCTGAAATCATCATATTAAGTGACATAAGTCAGACTGAAAGAATCAAGAAACATATGACCTCACTTATAGATGGAATGTAAAACTGAAAGTAACAAAGAAATAAAAACTCATGGTCACAGTCTATAATTTAGTGGTTACCTGAGGGGAAGGGGGGAAGGTGGGTGGGAGAGTAGGGGGGATGGGGGAGTAGAGAGAGGGCATCAAATATGTGATGATGGAAAGATAGTTGACTCTGGGTGGTGAGCACATAATGCAATGCATGGACAATGTGATTTTGAATTCGGCACCTGGAACCTATGTAATTTTTACCAACCAATGTTACCCCTATAATTTTAACAATTAAAAAGAAGAGAAAAAGAAGAACTACCGGTATATTTTATTTCCTAAGAAGAAAGGCCATAAGCTGAGATTTTGGCATGATGCCGCAGATATATTTCATTCTATTCCTGGATACTAAATTAATTATACTTATGAACTAGCCCTCCTAGAATTTAGTTTATGTAATATCTTTGATATTCTCTTGCTATTACTCATCAATAATTTGCATTTGTGGCCACAAAGCTGTTCCAAAGTTTTTGCTCCACGTTGTTGTACATTTAGCTTCCTTGTGCAAATGTTAGGTAAGCAAAACATTTTTCTTCAAGCTCTAAGGGTGCTTGAAGCCAAATAAATGCTACATTAATTCCAATTCTTGAGACATCCTTAAGGTAGAATAGGTTTCTCTAGTTTACACTAAATTTCATCTGAGTGTATGCAATTGTTCTAAACATATTACTTTAACTTGTGACAGAATGTTATTTCTGTCATATTGACTATTGGCGATGTTCAATAAAAGCACTTGCACTTGAAAATTAGAGCACTTTTTCCTGTTCAGAATAGCATACTCCATTTTCATTTCTTTTTGCTTTTAAAGACTACTAATCATAGTGTCTATAATTGATGGTTTTCAGTTGCATAAAGCAAACACAGGAGCTAAAAACCCTCACAAGTCTGATGGTGCTTTCTTGCAACCCAGTGAGTACATAGGCCAGTATTAATAGTTTCAGTTTTATTACAATAATAAACAGCTCCCAGCTGTTACTGATGCTGCCCTCTCCCCACACTGCTCACCCCTTAGATGTCCTGGGTGAAATTCCCCCACATCCATCTGTTTTTACATGTTTTACCAACAATGAGATAAATGAAGAACAAGCCATAGTTCTTTTCACTTTCCCACTAACTCCTTTTCCACACAAACTGACCAGCAAACAGCCTCATTCCTTTCCACCAATCATCTCCACATACAATGCACGTGCCTGAATGTGCTAGAATGTAAACTTCACAAAGAAAAGGATTTATGTTATGTATTAAGTATCTCAAGGTCTTAGGACAAAATGGATACCAAAGATTAGGTGCTCAATAACTATATGTTAAATTAATGAATGATATGAAAAAATTGGGAAGCACTGATTTATACAAATGTCAAGAAAAAATGTTCTTAAATTTCTTCATGTCTCATTGTTTGCTTCTGTCAGACCTCATGTATTTAAATATATTAAATATGTTACTTTAAAAGTCACAATTATACTTATTTTCCACCCCCCAAACCTTTTTCTGTTCCTGAAATGTACAGGGTCAATCATGTCTAAATCTTACCTTATTGCTATATTGTAACATGTTTCCTAAATGTTCTCTTTATCTTTATCTCTTTAGTGTTCCCCTTTCATTGTTCAGTCCAGAGTAGACGCTTAGTAAGTATAAGAAGGATACAGAGAGAAATATAAAAAATATAGACACGGAAGTCATACATCTTCTCTCTTTATCCTCTTCACATTCCAAGAACCTGTCCTTTTCTAAGTCTATTATATGAGATTCTCACCTCCTGTAATACTTTCTTTAATAATTATCCTTTTGAATAACTACTGCTCGTATCCTATGTGTGTGTGTGTACCTGAGAGAGAGGGAGAACAAAAAGAACAAGAAGATGAAGAAGGACGAGGAGCAAGAGGAGAGGAGAAATGAGGAGGAACACAAACATGCCCATAAGTAAATATAACTAATTAGGCAGGTTCTCCCAGTGTCCCCTATAGATGAAAGAAAATGATACAAACATAAAGTATGGGGGGAAGAATAACTTCCTCTTTGACCCAGTCACTCACAGTTTTGGCCAAAACACTGGTGCCATTGCATATAGCTGCAAGGAGAACTTATGGTAGGATTTGCATATTCCTTTTTGGCAGAACAGGATGAGGGTACTCCGGATAAGAAACATGTTAGAATAATTTGGTAGTGATGTCACCTACCTTTTCTGGCTGCAAACTTTATCTCTCAACAGCCAAAATTTACTTTCCTTTAAAATCAGAAGGTACAGGAAGATCCAGATGCACCTAATAATACTCTTCTTCCTTTCTTATTTATAATAGTTTCTAATTAGCTCTATCTGGAAATCAGTGGGTTATCTGCTGGTAGAGGTCACATGTGTCTCCTAAATAATGGCTTTCCCTTCCTTAACAAATGATCCAGGAGAGAGAAAACTAACTGCTTATTGCAACATCTAAAAATCTCTTGATTGTTAAATTATATTAAGCTACAACATTTACAAGCATTTCTTTTTTATCTCTGTTATTCATGACAGAAAGTAAAGCAAACACTTTGCTTATGTAAATTTGTTCCTTAAAAATTTGCATTTTCAAGGAAGTCAGGATGGCTCAGAGGATTAAGTACTTGCTTTGCAGCCCCAGGACCAAGTGCATCCTGGCCCCAGCTGGTGTGGATACATATGCTGAACTTAGGTGTGCTTCCCATGTGGGAGACACTTTGTTTGGTTTTTGTCCCCACCCCACTGTTCAACCCCTGGCTCATGGGCGGTCTTATACAGGAGACCCCCAGCCCAGTTCCCACCCTATGCAGCCCCTGCCCACCTGTGTGGAACAAAATCACATCGAAAACTGATGATGTACTACTATGGAGACTGCTCTGGGCCCTCCCCCTTCTCTCTGTCTCTCTCTGTTGCTCTCTGTTTCTGTCAAAAACAATAAAATATATCTGGAAAAAAAAAAAGAATTTGCATTTTCATCAGTCAGAAGGTAACTTACATATTTATTATTATTCATGAAATGCATCCCTTACCTTTTGAAAGGAAACTTTAATTTACAAAATGTATTGTGCTATATTCCAGGAGAATACCAAAACTACTAAGATTGTTATTTATTTAATTAGTAGAAGAACCTCTGCAATTATTCTAATTTTTCTTTCTAGTCATTCAAATAAGATTGTGAGAATGAGACACGGTATTATTTCCCCTGATTTTCCTTCTGACCTTTGGAATTATCCTTGGGATGCTAGCTAAACTATCAGCACGATGCCAGCAGACGGAAGTAAACTTAGAACTTATGTGTCCTTCCTTTCTTCCAGCAATCAAGTACAGTCCTGTTTGAAATTGCAGAAGCCTCTCAAGCATATAATTTGTGGCTTCCAATGAGTTTGAACTTCATGCTTGAAGTGATGCGCTAGTAAGTGATTTAATTCATGCACCTGTATCTGGATTTTTTCCAGACGTAATGGAATGGATAACTATTAATAGTTCAGAATTTACCTAATAAGCATTGCAGCAAGATATTAGAAAGGCATTGATTGGCATATTTGGGCAGGAAAAGGAAAAATGAGCTTCCAGTGGAGGGCGTCTGGGATCAGCCCTTCATCAGGCTCAGTCCTTTATCAGCTCCCAAGGCCAAGCCCTTTGACTCCAACAATGTACAATTTTCTCATTACAAACACTATTGTACCCACAGGAATTCATGTGAGCCTTTGAATTATTTTCTCAGTTTGAAATAAGACCTTGTCTTTAATAAGAAAGGGGGTTTGTCTTGTGATTGCTTTCAGCATCAACACACATTACAGAGAATGAGAGCACCGGAGAAACAACAAAGCCTCCAAAAATGATAGACATTTTGGGAAATAAATGCAAACCATTTCCTCCTATGGGTATCAACATTTAAGTGATCGTGCTATGGTCGAGTACTATAGTCTTTGGCTAGAGAGATTTAGAAAGAACAAATATTGCTTTGGCCCTCTGTCTTTGATAATAACATTTTCATAGTTATTATTGATGTGGTCACACAAATCCTATTCAAGATACATCGGTTTTTGGATCCATAGTATCCGCAACATTCAATTTCCATATCCCCTACAGTCTCCACATATCCCAGTCCATGAGGAAACTCAACAAAGGCATAGCAGACAATGGCTCCATCTTTGCAAATGTTGAAAGTGTTTAACTTTACTATTTTTATGGTCAGCATTTTAACAACGATCCAAGGCTGTTTTGAAAACCACTTTTGCTTTGTTTTATAATCTGCTATGCTAAAAAGTATATTTTGTTTATGTTTCCTGTTCTCTCAAACCTATTATCAATGGCGTGAAGTACAATATGGTCCTTGAAATAAACCCAAACTGAAAATATGCCAACAAACAGACGTGAGGATGGCATGATAACATTATCAAAAATGTTTTGATCTTTTTATTTTCCCATCAGGATCAATTAGGCAAGTAAATCTAAAGGACAGCACACTGGAAATTCTGGCAATGGAACAAGAAACCCTACTAGCATCTTTATGTTTCTCTCAGCACATCCACTCAGCAGTCACAGGACTTCAAGACTTCAAGCCCTTCCTCACAAACAGGGGGAAAAAGGCATAGTTCTGTCACATAATAGTGTGTGACCACAGGAGAATTTGTTGGCTAATTGGAAAAATAAAGATAAGGTCAATTCCACTTATATTTTCATTCACCAAAATAGATTTGATACTTATCTTCACAGTCCAATTTGAACAAATTATAAGTCACAATAAAGGTAGATAGAGAATGTAGGGGAGCCCTGGACAAGGATTTCTATACTAACTAGGATGTGGTCAGAAAAGGCATCTTTACGCGCCTGTCACAAAAATTCAGTTCCGAAGGGTAAGATGGGTGAGAGGGAGCTACTAATATTCTTTTTATTGTTAAATTTATTGGGGTAACATTGGTTAGTAAAAATTACATAGGTTCCAGATGTACAATTTCACAGTACTTCAGCTATATGCTACATGTTCACCACCCAGAGTCATCTTTCTTTCCATCACCTTGTATTTAGCTCCAGTAACACGTTTGAAGATCGTGAACTGAATCAGAACATGGCACTTGAGAGAGGGGGAAAAGAACACAAGTGCAAGTGTGAATTGTTCTTGAAGGCAATATTGAGGTTTGGGGTTTTTTTTTTAACAACCATGGGAGCCTATTGAAAGATTTCAAGTAAAAGGAATAATATAATCAAGTTGAATTTTGAAAAATAGCTTTGGATTTAATGTAGAGAAAGATTGGAGGAGATTCAAAGTAGAAGGCAAAAATTAATGAAGGGTCATTGCAATAATTTTAAGATTGCCGGCATGAAGATTGCTCAGGTGTGTGCAAGATGACAGGATAAACACCAGAGTTGTTGTTGTTTTCAATTTGTTTGTTTTTCTGTCATATAACCAAGTAGATGACGGTGTTACTGATATAATTAAGGAAGTCTGGAGGACAAGATACATTTGGAGGAGGGTTAAAAAATTCATGTTCAGTTTCAGAGATGTTTGTTTGAACACAAAAGTCTAGTGGAAAAAAATATATACACACACACATTTGGAACTCCTCAGAGAATAAAACGAAAATTGAATAAGAAAAGATTGACTCTAAAGGTGGACTAAGTGAGTGTATAGGAGAAATGCAGGAGGAGACTGAGAAGTTGCTGAGAGAGTGGCAAAAGGTTATACAAGTATGGAGGCAAAGAACCTTTTGAAAAAATAGTGAATGATCAACAGTGCTGAATCCTGCTAACAGATCAAGTAAGATAACTGGAAAACAGCCATTGGGTTAGCAACACGAAAATCATGGTGACTTTTTAGCTGGAATAGTTTCTAAGAACCCACAGTGTTCATAAAGTATGCCTCCAAAATAAGAGTTAACCAAAGCAAATTCTGGAAGGGAATATGAGATTGAGAGAGAGTTGCTTCAAGTTAGTCCGACTTCAGAATGTTTAATGACAAGGAGTCTAATGGAGAGGGAGCTGTTGAAAGTACAGCATAGTGGGAGGGATCTTAGATAACATTACTGTATACACAAAGAAAAAAAGTATTATATATATGTATAAATGTGACCAATTTGTAGATTTGGCAGTAGAAAATTAGGATAATTGCTGCCTGGAGTCTTGTATTTACTCCCTGAAGTAGGAAGAAAGGTCATCAGCTGAGAGAGTACAGGAAAGTGATAGGAGGATTGTATGACTCACTTCCAGATGATTTTATCTCTTCCTGGCTAGTCCACCGGAGTTTCCTCCAGGCTGGCATGTACATTTATAGCTGAGGTATATGATTCAAAGATGTTTGGAGCAGTGGAAGACCTGCCTGTCTAAAAATCTCTTATACAAAGATTTTAAACCTGCCCTGTGTTTTCTACCATTAGAATAAATTCGTGTGATACTTTTGGGAACATATGCATTTCAGCTAAGGTCAAACAGCAAATAATGTGAAAGCATTACCTCATGTTAACACCAATTCATTTATCTGATTGAGACTTTAACAGATATTGCAAAAAAAATTAGGCGGACCAGATGTACAATTATAAATGGGACAGAAAACATTGGTACTATCCCATTTCGAATGATACATATGGTCAGCCTACTGATACCTTGAGTATAGTCCAGTGAGACTAAGCTGACCATAAGTACCATTTGGGATGGGACAGAACTGTTGTTTTCTGTCCCGTTTAAAGTGATACAAAAAAATGCAAATCAGGAAAGAAGTAAGAAATGATTCTGGTCATTGAGACTCCTAGAACTCACTAAATCTCAGCCTTCTGTGTGGCCAGGTAGAGTCCTTGAGAGGATTATCTAGGAGAGTGCCAAAAAGGACAGACAGACAGCACTGAACATAAAACTTGAATCAAAATTATTCTTCAATTTTTAGCACTGTGTGACATACTCTGTATATCCAGAATCTAATCTCCACCAAGCACCTTTAAAGGTGAATGTTTGGTTTGGAACTAACTTCACAGAGAATAGACGTGGCAGGCTGAGGAGGAAAATTGTAGACCTTTCTGAAGTGGCTTATAGTCTATAGAAGAATTTTAAACAGTTACAATAAACTTTGACTAAGGTAAATGCAAGGGTAAAGACCAATCACTACAGTAGGAGGACCATGAAACATTAGTCCAGTAAATAAGTCAGAATGAGGAGGATGAGAGCAAAATGATGAATTAGAGGACAGATTCAGAAAGCCTTGCAAATAGGAGCAAGAATTAAAGTTGAAATGTAACAGAAAGGACAGAAGAGGAGTAAACCCACAGATCCAACAAGATACAACCCTGTAATTCTCACTCTCAGCATGGCGTAATTCTTCCCAGCTTCCTAAGGGAACTATGGCAGCTACTGACAGACAAAAAACAGAAAGCAACGTCCACGCTGTTCAAGCATAATAAACACATGTTATTTTCCTTAGACTAATGTTGTGTAGCAACATTGGCCATGTCTGAAAGCTAAAAAAAATAACACAATTTTTTTTAAGTATTCAATTAAATGGTATTTGTACCTAGAATCATTTTAACAGTCATCAACCTAAATGTGAACATATAACCCCACAATCTCATGTGATAAAATTTAATACTATTAAAACTTTATTTTAAATTATTTTTGTTAATGTTTTGTGATTATCTAAGTTCAAAATTAGATTATCTAAGTTTAAAAATATTATCTAATGGTCTAAACTTATTCAATAGAGTTAACGAAAGGTTAACATATGCTTCTCTCTTTACAAATATTCTGGTCCTTATTTTATTCTTTCTATCTTTTTTTTTTAAGTGAATTCTACTTTTTTATGACAAATTTAAAACTATTGCATCTGAAATTTTGTTTTAAAATATATAATTGCCACACATTAGTAACAAGCCCATGTACTAAATATTCTAGAAACTGAAAAGAAAAAAATATTTTTAAAAGTTTCTCACATATTCATTGAGTACTAAAATATTCATATCCAAAACTAATGGCCATAATGAATGCTTTCAGGCTCACTCATAAATGAGTAAGTCATAAAACTCTTTATTAGTCTATGTATTTTTAAGTTCTTTCTTCCATATTTTCAAACTGATTAATGATGATGAGCATATTAATAAAATTACTAGCCTGTAGAAATATGGTGATAATTTTATAAGATTAGGCATCAATATGTGTGTAATTCAATGGTCTCAACATAGCCTCTGTAAGTCACAAACGCAGTGGCCCATGACAAATGGTTTTCTCCTTTCTAAGGACTTTGCTGAATATGACATTTTGAGGTCAGATCAAAACCTAAGCCCTTATATCATGTTAATCTACTTCTTACCTAGACAAACTTTAGGTGCATGAAACCTTCATTGGAAAGAAATGTATTTATGAATCATAAGCATTTATGACATCATGCCCACATTTAATTTTTCTAGTTAATTATAAATGATTATTACTACTTATAAATGTATTTAGAATTACCACAGCCACAGTGTCCTCATTCCATAATATTTTTCAGTTGACTGTCTGACCAATTACTCAAAGGATTTCCATGAAAATTCTTGCTTTAATAGGTTAGTAATATTTAATTTTCAACTGTATCTTTATCTTTTTCTATGGAAATCTGTTGGGAGCCGGTCAGGAGCCTGAAAAGAAAGGTTTCTGGGGGCCTTGATGGCAAGGCCTCGGCTCCCTTGACCTCCGGGGAAGGACCGACCTGGGGCCTGGATGGCAGGGCCTCAGCTTCCCCTTCACCTCCCCTTGTGATTATCTATAGAAAAGAATGTGTACATGCAGCTTCGCATGAAGGCCCAAACAGTTGATTGGTTACTAGGGCTAGGCCGGGGGTTAAAAGATTTGGATGGGGAAGGGTCTGCTTGTTCCTGATAACAAATCTGCTTATGCTAATGAATAACCCACCCCGTGCTTTAGGAATATCTCTTAATCTCTTCCCTATTCCTTGTAACTTCTGCTATATAAAGCGAGCAATAAAGCTATTTGGGGCTGCTCCTATTGAGGACAGTAGGCTGACAATTTTGTTGTTCTTTAATTCCCACCACTCAAACTTGGGGACTTTGTTCATCCAGGCTGGTTCCTGGCAGAAATCCTCCCCTTGCATAACAGTTTGCCTCCAGATTATAACGTTCTGTACATTTGCTATTTACTTGTAGAAGTGACAGATTTAGCAAGTAAAAATACTGTATGGATCATATACTAAAACTGTTATCCATTGTGTATCTGAAATGAATGTTCAAATGGGCATCCTGTATTTTATCTGTCAGCTTTATATATTTGATCATTTTTACAAGTAATGTGCATGGACTTCCTTCTGAGAGTTCCTAGAGGTTTCCATTCAAGGGATTGCAACCATCCCTAGTCTGTTTACCAGAATTAAGGTCTTCACCAAGAACCCAAACACACTAGCACTGTGATCTTAGAATTCTAGATTCCAACATGTAAGAACTTAAACTAAGCCACCCAATCTACGGAATTGTGTTATTTCGCCTGAACTAAGAAACCAGACTTGAACAGGAAATTCATTTATTTCCCCAATATCTGTGATGATAACCTTGACAACTCCTAATAAAACTCTCACTCATATATGCTGAGGACATCAGGTTTATATAATTCTACTACACACCCTTGTTTTTTTACAGACCTCTTTTGAGTGCATTTAGACATTATCTATTCTCTTGGGGTACTGGAGTAGGGGAAAATAATCTGTTAATGTTGCTACCAGAAAGACAAGAATTGCAAAGAGAAGAAAAGTAAATAAATTCTAATTGTTTCAATTTTCAGAAGAGCATTTGAAAATGTATCTATATAGTAGTAAGTGAAAAAGCAAGGGAATAATTGTGCCTAACCTAGTAGTAATTTATATAACTATGCTTAAGCCCTGAACTTTATTGATTACATATCCATTGCTATATAATGTGTCCATCTTATGTTATATATTATGTATCCACATTTGTGTGTGTGTGCATGTGTGTGTAAATTCACTGAAACTCTGTGGTATACGAATGCAGCCTGAAAATGATGCATAAATGAGTGAATGAATACATACACACATCCATACATTTATAACCTCTTTAAATTTCTACAACTAGTGTTTGTGCCATGCAATTTAACAATTAGTTATGTATGATTTACACTTTCAAATTGGTGTATGTACATCCATTTAAATTCTAGACTTCTCAGTGGTTTAACTTGGCATAGTCACACAGAAGAATGAAACCACTGGGGAAAGGTAAAGATGAGAGCAACAGTGAAAATCAGGGGAGTACACTGGAAAGCTAGGAAAATCAACTTCATGTGAAAGGTGTCAAGCTGGGAAGCAAGATCCATATACAATAATAACAGAAAAGCAGATATCAAATGCAAATAGAGGCAAGTAAGAGACGGAAAATGCATGGACAAATTTATAGCAACACTAGCCAGAACTACAAAATGACAAAGGGGACCCAGTATAGACTTGTAAACGATAGCAACAAACTCATGTGAATGGTCACTAGTTATGGGGGAAATTAGGTCTAGTGTGCTCCTTCTGGACACATTTTCATCCGTTTTAAAGACATTCTTTTACACAGCAATTTACTCTTCTTCCCATTCCACTGCACCAAGCACAACACTAGTACATTAAACAAATGTTGGCTACGGATTAATGTTAACATCTGAGTTCTCAGTACACGCTGTTTCTCTACATTATTTTTGACTGCTGCAACTTATATTGTAACAATAATTCGCACAAGCACTTTAATTCTTTATCTCTGTTTCTAAAATATAAAAGCTAGTTGGACAATAACTAAGAAGTGAAAAATCATGTGAACCAAACATTTATCCATAACTAACAAATTCAAAAAACACATCTGCTTATTTAGTTTAGGTCACACTGTATATTACCTTAATAATTGTTGATATTACATGAAACAAAAATGACAATCCTTTATAATGTATTGAACAGCTTAAGGAAAACATATGTTTTACCTAGGCAAAATATAATGTGCATTGGGTAGTTCAGCCATTTCCTAGGCCCGGGAAACATACATAAATATTCAAAAATAAAATTGAAACATTGATGTGATACTGCCCAGCCTGAAATATATTTAAGCCTGACAATAATGTTCTTGCTGTTTCTAATTTGATGCTGGTTTTTAATTATTGGTTGAATTTCAAACCATAAAAATCCTGAAATTACAAGAACTTTGAGGGGCTAAGAATTGATTATATGACATCCACGTGGAACCTGGCTTACTTTGGCAACAGAATGCCATCAACTGCACATTAAATGATGATGGTCTCAGAAGTCTCATATAGTACTCCCCATTATAAGAGGAAGCATCTGCTCACTTTTGGAGGCAGGACAGTTTTGAAGCTTTTCCATGTCCCTATCTATATCTATTTAGATAAGTTTGTAAATATATAGAGGGTACCAAAAATGTATACCCGTTTTAAGAAAGGAAAAGGCTGTATTAACATTGTTATACTCAAATTATACCAATAACAAAAGATGAAAGCACATCATGTGTGACTTCTGCAATTACAAGAGGTGCTCAAAATGGTTACCATCAGCATCCAGACACTTCTGATTACAGCGAACTACTGCTTGAGCAACGTTGACCAAAGTGTACGCTTGTATGACATTTCAACTTACCATGTGTGCAACCTTGTCACTAATGTATGCAGTTGTTGAGTGTGTTGGATTTTCTGTTGCATACTCTTGCCTCCATTTTCATTGTACTTCCACAAGGTTCTTCAATTTCAAATACCATTTCAACATAGCCTTATGCTCCTTGTACCACAACTTCAGATGTGCTTCTACTATCTTCTTTGACCGTCACATGGTGATGCTAACATTCATTTGATTAATGTCATCTCTTGAGTTAACATTGTACTTAACATTGCAACCGTAATTCAACCCAACTTTAAAAAGTAATACATAAATAACATTTCTTAAAATGTGTATAGACTTTTGGGACACCCTCGGTATATATAATCCCAGAAGGGGCAACTTTGGTTACATGGAGGCAAAGAAAGTTTAGGATAATAGTCAAAGACTCCTTCCAGATAAGGGATATAGCACCAGTTACAAGGGAGTGATTTTAGATTCTAACCCATAAAGATCATGTCACAATATGTTCTTTCACTTCAAACAATGGCATTTCATAACATTTTAGTAGAAATTAAAACTGAAGATCAGGGTGGGGAATGACAGTCAAAAAAGAAAACTTTTGTACGACTAATATAAATAATGCTTGTGAACTTTATATAGATTCACCATGTGTCAGCTATGGAACTTAGCATTTAGTAGAAGAGTTTATTTAAACTTCAAAACAACTCTATAAAATGGGTACTGATATCTCCATTGTGTGAGTGAAAAAGTACAGTTTAAAGAATTTAAATGGTCGGCTTTTTATGATTTTGTTTCAGAATAGTAAATGGTAAAGCCTAGATCAAAACTAGGTCAGCGACTCCAGAAGCCTGAGTTCTTATGCCTTAAATGAGTGTTTCATTATTACATCAGCTGCCAATAATATGCATGTATTGCATTTTATTTCATTTCATTTCTTCCTTCCCCCTACTTATAGCCACCCAGAATGCCCATTTTCATAAACAACCTAAAAGATATTTAAAGGCTAAGCCATTTTACCCTCTTCAGGATGAGATGAGAAAACTAGCCAGAGTACCTATTTGTCATTCAAACAATTTTTCTCTAAAACCACTTGTGAAATTGGGTAATAATCCCAGATGGAAGTCATTAAAGTTTAATTTGTATGCATATGTGACATCCTTCTTTTCAAATCTTTTTGACTTTACTCTTTCCATTACTGAAACTAATTGATATATATTTGAAATAACTAATTAAAATGAGTATAAAGCAGTTGTCTCAAATATAAAACATGCTATAAAATGCTAATAACACTATAAAAATATATGGAAAAATCTGTCAATTATAACATTAACTTCAGATGGTAAAGCAAATATCATTTATCCTTTACAATGTTCAAATAAATGACTTGTTTGGCAGCTCAATACTCTTTTGCTGAATATTAATAAAATCTCGAGAATAATAGTTGCCTTTTTTTCATAACGCCCAGCAGAATAAAATTTTGAAGGTGATCATTGTAGTTATTTAAATTTGAAAAAAAAAAAGTCACCTCTAAATAGCTATCTTTTGGGTCCATTTCCTGGTTATAGTTAAAAGATGTAAAGCACTGGTTAGCACATCATCTTGAAAGGAAAGAGCTTCTGTCTCATCTTCATGAACTACTTACAGCTGGGTAATGGGGAAAGGAGAGGATGCCCTGTGGAGGCAAGATCCATTTATCGGTGGAGGCAGACATAGTGAGTAAATTGGGCAGGACTTAGGCTGTCAGATGGCCCTGGTTTTAAAGAATCAGAGCCAGCTCCAGGAGGCTACTGCAATTACCTGGTAAGACAGGCAGGTATGAGTAATATACATTTTTAAAGATTTATTTTTACTCTTTTTGACAGAGACAGAGAGAAACAGAGAGAAGGGGGAGGGCCCAGAGCAGTCTCCATAGTTGTATGTCATCAGTTTTCAGCATGGTTTTCTTCTACACAGGTGGGTGAGGGCCTCACAGGGTGGAAACCAGGCCAGGGGCCTCCGGCTTGGGAGGCACGGCCCTCAAGCCAGGGGCTGAACTGGCCCTTGAAGGGGGGGCCTTGCACAAGAGAAGCTTGCCCAAGCGAGAACCAAACTGGGGTCCTCCCACGTGGGAGCACACCCCAGTTCAGCATATGGGTCCGCACGGGCTAGGGCCAGGATTTGATCTTCAGCTCCTGGGGCTGCAAAGTGGGCACTTAACCCACTGAGCCATCCCAGCTTCTCCACCATTAATATTTAGACACACACACACACACAGAAAAAAAAAAAAATACATGAAACTGCATTGATTTGTGTACATCCCTTAAGGGAAAGACTAGAAAAGGCAGCCCTCTAATGTGTCAGTGTTTTAAGTAGAATTGAGTCATATGCTGTATTCGTGAACTTTGTAAAAATTTTATTATTTTAATTACGTTTTTTTTTTAAGTTGATGACCATCTGGGTACATTTATTTATCCATTTTTTTGCTCACTCACTCGTTTTTTCTAACACCTATCTATTGACTATATCTTACAATGCCAAACAAATTATATTAATATATCTATTATTCCTTGAAGATAAACTATCCTCTCTTCATGCTACTTGCCCTCATGAAGCTTGCCAGTAAATGTTAAACACAAGTATTTTACATATAATTAAGTAATGACTTCAATATAATTTTGATGAGTTGAAGAATAGAGTGCTGTATAACTTGAAACTGGAAACTCTGATCCAGGCTGAAAATCAACTTTTCGTAAGGATTAGACTCAGAAGTCAGGAAAGTTTTGATGTCAGGCAGTGTAGGCACCCTGTGTGGTTTCTGGGCTATAGAAAATGCAGTTTAAAAGAGATATTACAAGTGACTCTAAAGGCATACGTGTGACCCACAGGATATAAGTGTGACAATTCCTTCTTGCTTTATTGTTCTCTAGATAAATTTCTTAATTGGAATAGAATAAGCTGTGATTTAAAAAAAAATTAACTCTATTCTTCCTGCTGATAAGAAAACAGTGTAAATGTCACTGTTGTTAGAAGGAGAGTAACATTCTTGTATCATCCTTGGAATCATGGGTCCCTAGCTTTTCCTTGAGAAGAGGCTATGCTTTGCTCTATTGCGTATCACCACTCCTAATGAATATATGGTGGGGTTTGCTAAGAATAGTATCCAGAAACAAATGACACAGAATGGCAAACAGAAAAAAAAAAAATTCTAAAGAGAACTGGTCAGAAACACGGTTAATTAGATTTTCCTTTTCTTTTTTTTTTGAGGAGCACTGCATTTTATTAATTCAAACACCAGAATACAGAACATGGAGGCAAATATTTGCATGCCCTACAAAACCTGAGTCTGATGTCACTGAAGGTCAGGGAATCTGGAGAAAGATGTGGCTAAAATAGAAGTATCTTATAGTAACTATCACAAACTCTTAAAATATAGTTTAAGCATCTGCCAGTTACCAAATGGGATTCCTCTTTTATAGATTGCATGTTTGTGTCCCTATTCATATATTGAACCCCTAACCCCAAGGTGATGCTTTGGAGATGGGGCCTTTCTGAGATAATTAGATTTAGATGAAATTATAAAGGTAGGGCCCTCCTGATGGAGTAAGCACCTTATAGAAAGAGGAAGAGACACCAGAGCTCAATCTCTACCATTTTAACTCACAATAAGAAGGCAACTGTCTACAAGCCAGGAAGTGGACTCTTACCACACACAGGATCTGCCAGTAACTTAGTCTTGGATTTGCCAGCGTCTAGAACTGGAAGAAATAAATATTTGTTGTTTAAGCTGCCCAATCAATGGTAATTTGTTACAGCAGATTAAGCAGAATAAGACATCTTCTTTTTAAAAAAGTGTTATTAATATTGACATCAGTAGTCAAGTTTCTTAAGATAAAATTTATTTTATATTGCTTTGCAAAGCCACCCAACCCACTTGTTTTTCAGTCTCAGATCACATCTGAGATTATGCTACAATATTTAAAATCCCAAAATTGTTTCACCAAAATGTCTTGTTTTTTATTTTATGCATAAATTAACATTATATACTAAGATGTGTCCCATGTGCATTAAATAATCTTCATCAGCCTTGTTTGTTGGGAACTAATGAATCAAGAAAGTTGGAGGATCTGACAAATAAGAATACATAAACAATTCAAAGACAAAAGCTCAATGTTGTCCAGCATTACATATGGTTCTTTAGCACCATGACTATAAGAAATAGTTCATCAAGAATGGTTTCCTTCAGCTCAGAAGCCAAGGAAGGAAAAAACATTTGAATAAAAGGTTATACGCGGAAACTGTTAGAGGGTTATTATCAGTGAAAGCTTTAGCTTTTAATTAAGACTTAACCTAATGAAAATAAGGCAAAGATTGAAGACAGAATATACTGAAATATAGAAAAAATATATTGTTTTACTTATGTGAAGATGAGAAAGATTAAGTTTTTGAGTTTTAAACATAGAAGTGGTAAAGAGGATGTTGCCAAGGCTTTTAAACATTATATGCCTAATTATTTTTATCTTCACAATATTGTGCTATCATGTCAATAGCAGCCATGTACCTCTACTGCCCCCTGATCTTCTGCCACCTTCTGACCTAACTGGACATGGCTCTATAAAGAAGCCAGTGCTCACTCTGCTCACATTCCAGAGTGGCCATCTTCAAAAAACAGTTTTCATATACTCCCTCGCTTTTGAGTATTCTAAAACTGAACTGAGGAGTATCATTAAAAGACATTTTGTAAGCTTAGCTCTAACTAGTTTCTTTCCTCCAAGAACAAGATGTCCTAAAGGGGACATACCCTGAGCTCCAAAAGACATTCATCAAATTCATGTTTTATTGCCCACTTTTCTTATATCAAGTGTACTTAATTTTTCCTATATCAAGTACACTTAACCAAGGGTACTTAAGAAATGTAAATTCTTATTATGACACAGAAATAAGTAGGTGTCTTTGGGGTAATCTCTAAGATCCTAATCAAAGTTAAGTATGGATCTTTATTTCCACTTCTCTAGCTAACAAAGCCTGCATCTGGGAAAATGGACTTCTATGAAGAAAACTTTTCTCTGTGTTTCTAGATTGCCATCATTGAAGTAAGAGTCATAAGCAGTAACCTCTCTTCCAATCCTAGTTTCTCTTCAATGAAATAAATATTAATTAACCATTTTCTGTATGTGATGCTTTGTATAAGCAAACAAATAATTATCAAAAAAAATTAATATTGCTGACAATATTTATTAAGTGCATATCATGTGCCAATAGATTACTTATTTATTCTTCAGAATAGAATGAGGTGGGTTTTTCTGTATTACATTATGTTGAGGAAGTTAAAGAGGCAAGGAGAGATGCTCTATTTCAATAAACTTAAGATGCTATTTTAAATTGCATCTTTAATTTTACATATCAATAAGGAAAAAGTCTACAAAAACACAAACGATTCTTTTACATTTCCTAATTAATAATGTGGTAAAATGTGAAAAATGTTTATTTTATAATCAATAAAATAACTATCTTATTTAATGTTAAATAGCAAGAGGAAATATTACTGTATTTTCCGGCGTAAAAGACGACTGGGCGTATAAGACGACCCCCTAATTTTAAGTTAAAACATAGGTTTAGGCCTATATTCGCTGTATAAGACTACCCCCCACTTCCGAGGCAACACCAGTTCTTTTTTTAATTACATTTTTAATGAATGACATTTTTTGAACATACCATAATACACCGTACATTGATACGATAAATGGAAGGTCTCTTCACAAATGGCAATGCCATGAACTTGACCGAGAAACAAGAAATCCAAAAGAGAACATTAACAATGATGGCATCATCTGGAAAGAAAATTACATGAAGAACTTGCAGAAAACGCTTGTTTGTGACTGACTGGGATGATAAGAGGTTTTTCT
>PVKE010021174.1:0-26788 GCA_004027555.1 Craseonycteris thonglongyai | reverse complement strand
TCAGTGCATAGTTATTTCTATTTTACTTTTTGACAGATAGAGAGAGAGACAGAGACAGAGACAGTTAGAGAACCAAACTGTGGGAACTCCCCAGTTCAGCATGTGGGTCCTGCCTGGGCCGGAGCCGGGATTCGATCCTCGGTCCTCATGGCCTCAAAGCGAGCGCTCAACCCGCTGAGCCGTCCCGGCTTTCCCTGGATGTACTGTTTTAAATGGGACAGAAAACAACGGTACTGTCCTGTTTCAAACAGTATGTACGGTCAGCCTAGTCTCACTGGGCTAAAATTCAAGGTGTTAGTTGGCTGACCATACATACCATTTGAAACAGGACAATACTGTTGTTTTCTGTCCTGTTCAAAATGATACATCTGGTCAGCCTAATACAACTTGTAGCATGAAGGAATTGGGAACTTGAGGAAAATGGAGAAGTTTGGAAAGAATAGTTGTGGGAATTCGTATGTTAATAAGAGAGATCTAAACCTGTGGACTAAAAGAAGAGTCTTCCTGAGGGCAGATGCCACAGTAGGCTCACCTATTACTAGTCTCACCAATTCTACGTATGAAAAGCACAGTGGATGCACTGGTATACCCATGATGCTTTGGGAATGTTTTGGCAACTCCTGGATTTACAGACCTGTTCGTTTTTATCTGGCAAAGAAAGGCTCATTTTGACATCTGACTTCATTCTCCGTAGTAGGTATGGATTTATGGTATCTCGTAAGACACACGCACACTTATAAGCAGTTTTAACCTTCAGTAAAAGAAAAGAAGAAACAGTTACTGTACATTTAAGGAATGCATTTGTTTTTACCCCTCAATTAATTACAAAGCTTAAAATTTTTTTTTTCAAAAGAATGACCAACGATTGTACAAAATTAGTTGAAAATAGTTTGGAAAAATTAGTGTAAGTTCAATATGCTCCAGGAGGTGGTAACTTTCATGATAATATCAGTAAAGAAGAAAAAGCTTATTAACCAAAATGTATAAACAAAAGAACAACTGTTAATTCTATGCCCTATTCTCCTTCTATATTTTGCTTTAATTATTACTGCATAGTTAAACCCTAAGGTAGAGATTTATAGGTTCTCAACCACCCTCTAGGGAAAAAAAGAATTGCTTTCAAACATATCTGTGTTTATAATCTTGTATTCTCCAAAAGCTACAAAGGAACTACTACTCTGCAAGACTGAAGATCAAAAGCCAACACTGGGGGAAGCCGCAGCAATGGAAGCAACCAGACAATCAGCAGAGATTACTGCCCACAGGAGACTTAGGAGAGTAAATTCAAGAAAAGCCCTACGATCCCAGAAATGAAAGGTCACTCCTGCCTAAAATGGAGCATATGGTTCTGTAATGGAGCACAGTCACACAAGATGGGAATTAACTGTACATAAGAAAACAAAGGCCCTCAGTGCAGGAAACCACTCCCTTTGCAATTCACTTAAAGGCACACAAAGAATTCAATAAATTATTGATACTTAAAAAAAAAAATCTAAATAGGCTTAACAACCTAGTAAATTACTATTTAATGGAACAAGAAAAGTTCCAAACTGAAGTTTAAATTTAAGACAGCTAGCTGCAAAATAAATGATAAAAAAAAACTTGATCATAATACTAAAAAAAGTCATGTTATAAAATTAACATGGTAAAAAAGAAAACATTTTAAAAGACCCTAAGAACACTTCAAGTATGTATACATGTATGTGCATGTATGTATATATATATCTTATGTGTATGTGAGAGTGTAAACATAAAAAATAGGTTTTACTTGGAATAGCAGACAATAATAAAGAAGCTTAATTAATAGACAACTTTTATAGATAACCTTGTAAATGTATCATTCAGAAACTGATAAAAATTATCTTTAAGACAGGTATATTTAATGGGTTGTAATGCAGAGAGGATTAAATTTAAGAATTTAGCAAATCATCATAGTCCCACTAAGGAAGCAAGTACTTGTTTAAATTCTTCCTAAAAATAAATAAGAGTGTGTTGAGGAAACTGTCCTCAGTCGGACCTCCACCCACATTTTTCCCCTCCAGAAGAACAAGTGAGCTGGGCTGCGGGTGGCCTGGCCACTCACTGTTCTCTCCTGCCTGTCCACCCCACTGGAGAGTTCCCCAGCTCCTGGGCCACTGCAGTGCACTTATAAGGGTCAGAGCCCAGAATAGCTGGGGACAGGTCTGGGTCTGTTTGTCATATCCAACTCTCCTCAGAGGGAGAAGATCTTAAGCTCTAGACTGGGGTGGGAACAGGAATTCAAGAAGGAGTAAAAAAACCCTACTTTTAGTCTTGATGTCAAGCCATAGTCCCCAGTCCTACGTTTCTGGAGAGTCCTGTGCTTCAGGCAAAAGTCAACTCTATATTTAATTCCCATCTGCTCTCATGTCTTTTTCTCCATGAGTAAAAACACATGAGAGAGTGAACCAGCTATATTTCTCTATCACTTGCAACTTCCAAGTGCAATAGAAAACAGATACCTAGCTAGGCATGCCTCTGATTTCTTCCTATTCCTGCCAGGGTAAAGTGACAATTATTCCCCAGCTCTGCTTCTTCCATAGTTGAGTGACCTCAGGCAAGTCACCAAAAGCTGCGCCTCACTAACCTTTCAACTAGATGATGCCTCGGGTTCTTTTTAGCTATAAAATCCTCTGTATAAGCTAAACATACAAATCTAAGAAGCAGTCCCTATTTTGGGTAGTTATTGTTCTTCCTCCTCCCCTTCCTCAATCTCTTAGGTCCTAGAGCAGTCATCCCAGCCTCAGGAAGCCTTTCTTGACTCTCATGAGCTCTGGTATTGGATAGCTCCTCTGATCGTAGACCTATTACCCTGTACTATAACCATGCTTATTTTGCCTCTGTGTACTACCTGGACTGGGAATACTATTCAAAGGAAGGTTCTCCTTGCCAGGCAGCTACTACCATTTTACCCCCAATCTGACACAATAAATATCTGCTAGCAAACTATCTCCTTGGGATTCAATAATGCATGGTAGCCATAGACTTAAATAGAAAGAAGCAAATAAAAAACAAACCCACGCTCCCAAGGACCTTATAATCTAAAAAGGAAAATAAGGCAAATGCACAAACTTCTGAAACAAGGACTTCATGGAAAAAATAGCCATATTATATGGTCTCAAAGTATTTCCCCACCAATGACTTAATTCCAAATGAGAAGTAGTAACACTGAAGTTTAGAAAGCTGGCAAATATAATACCATCTCACCCAATTAATCAGACCACCATCAATTAATACCACCAATAGGGATAAACCAATAGCATGTTCCTGCAGATATGAAGTCCCAAGAAAGATATGTCACTTCTGAGATATCCTTGCCAAAAATGCATAACCTAAATCCAATCACAAAGAATGGAAGACAAATCCAAAGAGAGGTACATTCTATAAAATAACAGGCCTGTAGTCTTTAAAACTGTCAAGGTCATTGAAAGGCATAAGCAAGATTAGGATATTGTTTTCCCAGAATCAGGATAAGGGTACATGTCTCACTAAATCCTCCCCACTTTCCTCTTTTCTAAGCCTTTATACTACTTTATAAGATGCACTACCCCAACTTGCACTAAGTTACGGTATATGCTGGCCAGAATGGATTCACTCATTTTATAACTTCTGACTGTTCTTGAATATTTTATATGATTTTTAAAAACTCATCTAGAAAAATCTGAGCTATCCAGCAAAAATAATTTTGTGATTGTTATCAGATACTAATTTATAAGCGTGCCCTAATATTCTGAAATGGCTTGGCTACAGAGTATAGTACTTAGCAGGAACATTTAAAATGGTGAAATGCCAAAAGTATTATCTGCCTAATACATTACCTGCACTGGGGAGGCGTTTGAATATCCACCCATGGTGATGGGGACTGAGAACTGTTCCATAAACACGGGCAATGTACCTAACTTTCCTGGGAAGATAAAGTCAAAGAGTGACCACAGCTCACGGAGGTTATTTTGCATTGGTGAGCCAGACAAGATGATGCGATGAGGGGTGCGGAACTATTTGAGGAAAGAAAATACTTATTAAATGTACTTGTTAACAGATGATCACCAACCTACTCCAAAACACTCCCAAGCATTCTTGCTATTTAACACATAATATGTAGTAGGTCTTCTCCAAAACTTACTTTATACCATTTTAATTCTTCAATTAAATATAGATTAAAAAAAATAAGAATTTTTTCTTATTGTTCAAGCTGAACACTATAAATTTGAGTTGGATTTGGTTATATTCCAACAACTGATGCTTACAAGAGACACTAATGTGAACAATTAGAATTTTAAAAAAACGGATTAAGGGCAAAAATAAAGAATATATGGTGATAGAAAGAAAGGTGACTCTGGGTGGTAAACACATATTGTAACACATAGACAAAGTAGTGCAGAATTGTACACTTGGAACCTAGGTAATTTTTACTAACCAATGTCACCCTAATAAATTTAACAATTAAAAAAAAAAACTTTTTCTGTATCAAGGCAAAATGTGTATTCCAAATTCCTTATGCAAAGGCACAAGAAAAGATTCAAAAGTTTGTTACTAAAGCCAAGGAATTTATTCTCAATTAAATACTATTATCCACCTGGAAATCCCCCTTGTTATAAAGAGGTCATACCTGTTTGCAAGCAAGGGTGATGGCAGCATTTGGATTTCGAATTTTGTGTCCTTCATCTAAGATCACGTAGTGCCAGTCAGGTCTGCTAATATCATCTTGCATCAGTCGAATGTAGGAGTAAGAAGTGATCAAAATTCCATGACAATTGGTAATATTTCGAATTAGTTTCTCCTAAAAAGGTAAAGCAAATTAAATAAGTTAAATTAACGCATGACTACTAAAATGTCAATCTTCCGATCTTGATGCAATCTAAAGCACTTTATAAATATGAATATAAACATAATACATATGACTGTACATTATCATCAATGGAAATTTAATGTATATTTCTATAATTAATATTATAATTATTGTTTGAGAGGTGAGAGAGAGATATAAATAATATATAATATATACATTATATATTATTATATATATAATATTATATATATATTATATATATAATATTATATAATTTTAATGTATATCTGTAAATAGTAAACACTAACTCACATATCCACTATTGGGAGGGGCTTCAAAAAAGACCAGAAAAAAGTTATAATATATAAACACTTACTCAATTTTTACTTTTCCAAAACACCTTTTGTGTTAATCCTTGTTAAATTTAAAACTAGATGGAAAGTGACTTATTTGAAAACAAAAACAAGAAAATGAGAGAAAAGCCAAGGAGATAAGAAAAACAAATCCTGGAGCTCTAACAATTTATAACATGAATTCTAGGTAGAGTAAAAGTGATATAAAAAGCAATTTTTAAAAATGTAGGGCAAAAAATTTTGAGGAGACTTGAGTTTATAGAGCAAAATATCCTAGAGTATCAGGGAGAAACACTGAAAAAAGACATAGAAGGGGTGCCAGGATAGTTCAGCAGGTTGAGTGCTTGCCTTGCAACTATGAGGTCCAGGAATTGAATCCTGGCCCTGGCCTGTGCAAACCCATATGCTGAACTGCAGCACAACTGGTAACCACCAGGATGGCAGCAAAGATTCTCACGTACCATATGGAAGGCCCCCAGTTTGGTTCTTGCCCCATGCAGCCCCACGTCCACCTGTATGGAATGAAACTATGTCACAACTAATGATGTACAACTATGGAGAACGCTGTGGGTCCTCCCTCTTTGTGCCTCTCTCTCTGTCTCTCTCTCTCACCTTCTCTCAAACAATAAAATGAATCTTAAAAAAAAGAAAGAAAGAAAATAAAAGATATAGACCTAGGCATATACTTACTAGTTGTCTGAATTCCAAAAACAAAGAAAAGTAAGAGAAAATGCTATTGCTTCCAGGCAGAACAAATAGAAAAAGAAGATTCCCTTCAGAGGAAAAAGACTCTATCTGTGTTGAACATCTTTTCTGTAACATTAAACATATCAGAAAGCAAAGGGAAAATCTTCCCATAGTTCTAGGAGTAAAGTGGTGACCCTGGAATTCTGCATTGATCCAAAATATAATAGCAGTCATGCTTGAGATGAAAAACAAATTTCACCTTCAGACAGGCAAGGAGAGAAAACAAACCAGCAAGGATGGGCTAAGTACAGTATGCCATATCCCAAAGGTGCAGGGGCGCAATCAACAGGAAGAGAACACAGTCCCTTTCCATGGGTAGAAGGTGTCCCACAGACTTCCCCAAAGCTCCTCACAAACAGAGCACTCACGCACAATTCTGAGAAAGGACAGAAGTTCTATTACTAACTCCCATTTTACAGGTGAGGAAACTGTGTCTTATAGAGACAGTAAATAATATATCAGGTCACAGAGCTGGTAAATGGTAGAGTCAGGATTTGAATGTAGAAAGGCAGCCCCTACAAAGCTAGTATTAATTAAATATTAGGCAACACTGCCTCTTAGTTTATAAAAGAAAAAAGTTTAAGGGAAAATTAAATGTAACATACATACCAGTTCTTAAAATAAATTATTAAAACAAGTTAAAGAAAGGCTCTAAAATATAAAAAGGAATATATTTTCAAGTACTACTATAATTCTGGTTCAGTTTAACAAAACCTAGAGGGGGGACAGGGAAAAATAAAAATGAACTAAACATCTATCTCGCCCGGTCCAGGGGTACAATGGGGCATAGGTGATAGACATTAATTCTTAACCACAAGGGAGAGATAGGTTAATATACATTTGCTAAACATTTATGCACACTTACTGATTAACAGTTGCTACTTTGGCATAAACATGAAAAAAGGAACACATCATAGAACTATCCAACTACTACAAGGGGAAAAAGATGACATGTCAGGGCCTCCATATGACAGTGGCTTATTAGCAGCTAGACTTTCCACTGGGTTAAGTATAGCAAAAACCTAGCTAGTCTCAACTTCCTGGCAGTAGAAGTTGAAAATATGGGAATTATCAAAGATATACCAAGAAAATGCAAACAAAAACAGGACAGGATTAGAAATATTATCAGACAAAAAGAATTGAATGGAAAAAAGAGGGATTATTTTATATTTTAAAAGAGACAACACAAAGAAAGAAGAGCCATGAAACCTTACCTACCAAAAATCACTGCAACAAAACCAAAGCAAAGTCCCTAGAGCTACTCTGATAAAGTGGTACATCCACAGCCTTCAGAGGTCATGATCATAGCCTCTCAGAGTTTGACAGATCAGAAGAGAGAAAGTAACATTAAAGGAAACAAAAAAAAATTTAAATTAGGGTGATGTGATGTGGACTTGTACATCTAGAAACTGTCTAATTATTGCTGATCAATGTCACCCTATTAAATTTAACAATAAAAAAATTATTTTTAATTAAAATACAAAGGATATGAGTATCACCATTAGTGAGTGCCTTTTTCTAGCTATCAGCAGAGCTTCAGACCACACAAAGAAGACTCAGCTTCACACTCTGTTCTAAAAGACTGAAATCAAATGCAACAGGCAATGCAATCTGCTTTAAAAAAAAAAAAAGGAAAATGAGAGAATATGTAAGCAAAAAACTAAGTACAGGTAACTTTGAAAAGACCAAACAGAACAGACAAACCTCTAAAAACTCAGCCCAAAGAACACAGACTTAGAAGCACAGAATGAGAACAGTCAAAGGAATGCCACCCCAGATGCAGAGAATACAAAATGTCAACCAACACCATGCGCCAACTGATGCCAGAAAAATCTGAACATCTGACAAGGGACAACTGTTAAAAAATAAATTGCCAAAACAGACCCAAGAAAAATGAGACAAACCAATCACACCAATACTGAAGAATTTCAAAAAGATGTTATGCTCTTCCCACCAAAAGCCTACCATACCTACAGGATTTCATGAATGAAGTAGGAATTGATTCTGTTATTTAAACTGTTTCAAAATACAGAAAAAGATAAAATGCATTTCAAATCATTAATATAATGCTAAAACCCTGTTTTCAAAACTGACAGATACAGCACATTACAGAGCCATTACTTTATAATAAAGTCTAGCATATATTAACCTAATAAGGCTTACTACAGGACTATAAGAATATACAAATATCAGGAAACCTAATATAATAATGTAATCACAATTATACAAATTTCATGAAATCCAACATCTTCAAAAATGGTATTAACTTGGGGAAGCCAGGATGGCTCAGCAGGTTAAGCACTCACTTTGCAGCCCCAGGGAACGAGGATCAAATCCAGGCCCACGGGGACCCATATGCTGAACTGTGGTGTGCTTCCCATGTGGGAGGCCCCCAGTTGGGTTCTCAGCCCCCAATTTAGCCCCTGGCTCAAGGGGGCACGCCTCCCATGCAGGAGGCCCAGCCCAGTTCCCACCTTGCATGGCCCCCGCCCACCTGCGTGGAATGAAACCATGTCGAAAACTGATGACAAACAACTATGGAGACTGCTCTGGACCCTTCCCCTTCTCTCTGTTTCTATCTTCCTGTCAAAAATAGGAAAATGGACTTTTTTAAAAAATGGTATTATCTATAAACTAAGATTAGAATATTTTTTAATTTAGAATATTTTTTAATTCAATAGAATACAAAAGGGTATAACAAGGGCCAAGAAAATTTTGAAAGAGAAAAATAAGGAGGAAACTGTCTTCTCATCTGTAACAATACCCTCAACTCTTCAGCATCAACAACACTGCTTTAGAGAACAGCTAGGTCCAGCAGATGAGAGCTGTTTTACTATGACTATTTTGCCATTTTCTGATTCACAAGTTTCAGTGAATGTACAACACAATTTCAAAAGCCACACCTGATTTAACCATTTCCTGACTTTCTTCCTTTGATGAGCACAACAGTAAATCATCCTCGCAGGACTCGCCTTCATCTATGTCTCCCTGACCATGCTGCAACTCCACTGCCACCAGCCCCACCAATGCCCAGTGAAGGACAGCAGATTTAAAAGATGCTCTGCTCTGCCTCACGCACCTCACCCCACCAGTCCTGTGAGTTTTAGAAGCCAGTAATGATTTCAACAGTTCCTCCCCATCTAAAATTTCCAAAGAGATTCTGGGCAGGCAGCCATCCTGACTATATCCCCATTTCCCCTCTAGAAAAGTAGTGGCTGCTAAAAGTCAGAAAGCAGGTAGGGCATGAGACAATAGCAAAGCAAATGGGAATGATCCATGCCTCACTCTACTGCAGGCACATAGCTGTTTGAATGCATAGAGAGAAAGAGATGAAAACAACTACGACTGTTTGAGGCTTGAAAGACAGCAGAACTTAAATCACTACTCTCATTTGTAAAATATCCACTAGATCATAGCCAAACCCTATAAACATGCACCCTGGAACTCCCAACTACAAATGCACAGACTCGCCAATGTCATTCAGCGGACCTCCAGGCAATGCCACTCTGAAATGCATTCTTGACATTACTTCACCAAAGTAAACAAACGAGATGCAAGCCTCTCAAATATAAACTTCTTCTGTATGTTTAAGGACTGAAGTTTATTTGAAAAACTCTGCCAGGTTAGCTACAGATGTATAATAATGAGTAAGAATTAAGAAGACACTTTTATAAAAAGAATAAGAAAATTTTGAAAATGTCCCCATTGAAAAAATAACCTCCACCTACCAACAGTCACTGGGTAAAAAACACATCTAGGACTATTTGTTTTCGCCTGATTTAATCTCAGAATTCTGTAACTGCCTAGAATGGAGTTTCAATAATGGTGAATTGTTGAATATTATGGACGTCTCTATCCAAACACTTAAGACAAATCATCTCGGGCGGTTTCAAATTAAAAGCTTGTAAAATATGTAACCTCTCCTAGTTTTTGCAATTAATAGGGTACATCTGCAATTAGCCTGACTTACTGAATGCAGTGCTGTTGTCATTAAAAGATTTCTGTGAAAGTACTGCTGTTATTACGGAGGCTCAGGAGACCAATCCCTCCTAGAGGGCAAACAGTGGACTGGTAGAAAACAACAGCCATAAATCACACTGTCAGGCAGCAGGGAGAGCGGAGTGGAGCACAGGCACATGAAGGCCATTCACGGGGAACACAGCAAGCCAGCTTCCCAGGCAGGATTTACTGCACCTGTAATTAATTAAAATTTCCTTCAAGCTAAATCTTTAATAAACAAGGATTTGTGCTGACAATGAAGAAAAAAGGCTCCAGCACATAATTTTACAACATACCTCACAGAACAAGCACAGCATCTATTATTTCTTGTATCAAGTGTATATATATGGTCTCTAAAGGTAATAGGAATTACATCACTTTGCGTAATAATTTGTGTACTTGGAATAGGACTGAAATATATAGGATGCTTGAGGGACCATGTGGCCCTTATCTACTTTTGTTTACTTGACTCCCTTTCAGCTTTTTAAAAAGCCAAGTCTTTTTACTTTAATATTTCAAAAAGCAGGCCTTTTTAAAGAACACAATGATAGATCAGCTGTTCATGGTTTTGTGTGGCTTGTCCTTTAAGCACACCTTGTCATGCCCAAAAAGAATTTTAACATTTTATTTCATTGTTTCCATTTGGGGCCAAATGAATCTGGACATGAGAAAATAAAGGTCTATATGTGAATGACCATGAACATTTTTGATAAAGCAGGTGTGAACCTTATATCTAGAATGTATGAGGGATGTCCAGAATAAAATCCAGCCATTGTCATTATCATGAGAATGGTTACATGGCTTGTTACTTTCTGGACAGCCCTCGTTTATATATTGAATCAATCACAAATGTCAGAGCATTGTTTCTCATAGTAAAAATTACCTGAGTAAGTGTAACCTTTTCCCACACATATATTAACCCAACAAATCCTCACAAAATTACCCCAAAAATCTCATGTTATAGGAAATCACACTATGCTCAGAGAAGCTAAGTGACTTGCCAAAGGTCATAAAGCTATAAAATGACAGATCTAAGATCCAAATACTGGTCTGGTAATTACAAAGTCTATGCTTTAAGCCCTTTATGCCATTGTTGTATTGCTCACTCTTAAGCTTCTAAACGCCATAAATTAATCAAAATGAAATAAAAGTCTTTGAGTTATCTAAAATATTCCATAGATTTACTATATCCTATGTAGAAGAAAAAGGTGAGACAAAGTGACAACTGTCTCTTTCCCCAAGAAAACAGTTAGCTTCTCAAGGTCAATTAAAAACAACATTCCTTTTTCTGGAGCCTTAACAGCATCAGATGCCTGGAATATTATGTTTATAGTTATTTAACAAATAAATATCAACTAACTCACACTTCAAGTTTCTCTATGAGGACTGTCTGGAAAAATCCAGCCATAAATGCCTCTATTTTTCATTTTACATGGCTGGGTACTTTCCAGATAGCCCTTGTATGTTAGAAAAATGGGATCACAAAACAATGAGAAAAGGAAAATTTCTGACTCCTGTTAACTGAAATTTCAACTGACCATTAAAGGAGATTCAGAAGACTAAAAATGTCTTGTATCTGATTTGATTGGTTGGTTGAAAATACTTGCCACACATGTTTTGCATGGTTGCTGGGTATTTATTTGATAATTCTAAATTATGCTGTCAAAGAGAATATTAACAAAGATAATATAGGATCAAATGGTGAAACAGGTGGGAAGCTAAAAGGCTATTTAGGGAAGAAGAATGATAGATGTGCTCCATTCAGGATTTGTTTGATCATTTAATATGGTTTCTAAATGCAAAAGTTTCAAAATTTTATGTCATACCAGCTATAACAAATCATTAGGATAGTAAAGATAATCTACTTAAATGATGAGCAGAACAATTCTGGCATTACTACTCTTTTAAGTATTTTTAAAGAGAAATTCTCTTCTCTTCCCTATTTCCCCAGTACTGACTGTCCCTATGCCAGAGCAACACTGTTACATACAGACAGGACAGCCAGTGGGCACAGAAAGTGCTCCCACAAAGAAAAGGAATCTAAGTTGATAAGGATGAATAGGAGGTCAGACATTATTAGATGCTGGCTTAGAGGCTAGAGTGGCACTGGCAGAATATTTGAAATATGATTAAGAAACATACTCTACTGCAATCTAACACATATCTGTAAGCCAACAGGTGTATGTGGGGTGGTGACAAAGATTCATACTTACAAATATAAAAGACAGAGCATAAGCATCAAATACCACTTTGATACTTAAATCCAGAAGCCAGAGTTTTGATCTTGGAAATGTTACTAACAAGGTCTGTGCAAAATTAACACATTTTTGATGTGTTATCATCACAATTAGTAAAATTATATTAGCATTAATAATCAACATTAAACTGACTGTGCTTCTAAGTCAAGAGTATGGCTTGAAAGAGGCAATAGAGTTCCATCTTGATCTCACTAACAGCTTACAGCTTTACAGATCTGAGATATTTTAGAATGGAAAAGGAACAGTAAAAAGAGTTAAGGGTGAGAGTAAAAACACATTCTACTGCTTTTTCTCAAAAGTAAAGTAAGAAACTTCAAATTGAAGTCCTTGGTGCACTGAAAAACATTATGAACAATCATATGTATGCATGTATCTGTGTATGCAAAACAACCTCAGAAGGCAGAATCATTATAAACAAGAGTGAAATACCTATTCTTTAAGGTTTTGCCCTCTAAACAAGTTAAGGAAGCAAGTATCACCAACAGACACTGACAAATGTCAATTCTATTTCCATTAATAAGTCAGTGTATTTACATGAAGGTAGATCTTCAGGTTACAATTACAGAGGGAATTCAGGTGAGCCATGACCCAAGTAAAGGTATGAAATATGTACATTCCACTAGCCCAAAAGAAAATAAAATGATAAAGAGAAACATATGATAAATTTGCCTTTTTAAATACAAACATCAACTAATGATTCCTGCTACAGAATTTTACAATATAAAACAATACAATTAAGAGATGTCAATAGACAATGGAAGTGAAAAAAGAAATTAAAAATGTTAACAAGAATGATGACACAGATGGTTACAATTTATTTTGACTAGAACAAAAATCTAAACTGTTATGCTTACTAAAAATTACTTTTTCTTTTTTTTGGATCACAGCATTTATATTTTAACTCAGTTTATTTTCCATTTATCATTTAAAATTCAGGGTGAAGTCAGTTGGTTTTAACAACAGCAAGTAGAAGATTCTATCTCATCAGACTTGAACTACCATTATACATATTCCTGATTCACTTCTATCAAGAGTTCTGTTTATTCATAAGGTGGGAATATGGTGGAAAAGAAGTATTGGCCAAATTAAAGAAATTCAGCGAGACCAACATTTCCTAGCTCTTTCATTGGGTACATGAGAGCTCATTCAAGAACTCCAAAGATTCAGGAAACAAAGACTCATAATATACTACCACTTCTTGTCAATAAAACAACCTACAAACCCAGAGTGAAAATGTGTAATTATTATTTATTCAGCAAATGTGTACAGGGCACTTGGGATACAAAAATGAGTATGACACCGTCCCTGCTCCACAAAGCTTATAGTCTAGGTGTATCCAACCTTTTGACATCCCTGGGTCACAATGAAGAAGAATTATCTTGGGCTACATATAACGTACACTAACACTAATAACAGCTGATGAGCTTAAAAAATAAAATCTCAAAAAAAAAAACTCATGATGTTTTAAGAAAGTTTATGAATTTGGGTTGGGCTGCGTTCAAAACTATTCCGGGGCACACGTGGCACGTGGGCCGCAGGTTGGACAAGCTTGGTCTAGATGGTGAGACAAGAGATTAGAATAAAAAGCATAATGCATCATATCTAAGTTACACACAGGAGCACAGATAAACCTCCTTTAAGAAAATGTGGCTGTAACTATGAATAAGTGAGGAAATACAACTACCAAAATACAGTGATTATACTCACAGATATATGATGATCAACATCAGAGAACAAAAAACTAAAAAGCAAATGCAAATTATAAAATTCTGAAAATGGCAGGTTGGTCTTTTATTCATTACAAACATAGTTTAAAAGTGTATTAACAAATGCATTTGCCAATTAAGAGTTACTACATGACAGTTTGTACCCACCTTCCTAAAACTGTCTAAAGCTGCCAATACCCCAATCTAGCCAGTTTACTGTTACATATGTCCCTGATTTACTGTCCCATTCATGCTCTCAGGCTATGCCAGTTGTTAGATTGAACAACAAACTTGTCTCTCAACACCATAGGGACTGTGAATGATAAAGCTTACACATAACTGTTTTCAAAACAAACAGCTATAAGTTAAATCAGTGACAAGTTTAAATGCATTAAGAGAAACACAGAAACATACTTAAGAACTACATGGATCAAAGAAAAAACAAGGATGTAAAATGGAGAGCTCTAAGACAAAACAAATGGAAAGTGGTGAAGTGTTTTAATGTTACCTTTTTGTGGGTATAGGAGCCGGTCTCATGTAGAATTGCCACTCTAAATGGAGGCCACCACGTATGAAATTCCTTCACCCACTGATGCATCACTGTTGTTGGACAGACAATTATAGTCGGACCCAACCCCTCAAACCTGCACCCAAAACATCAAAGAAGAAAATATAACCATGAATGACAGTGTATGGATGATCAACTACCAAAAAACAAAAAAGAAACAAACAAAACTTAGTTCAAAAAAGAAAATCCTAGTTATGGAAGAGCTATTGAAGTTAAAACCAAGTGAAATGTCTATGAACCCCCATTCATCAATTTGTAAACACTGGTATTGAGAGAAAACACCAGCTAACACATTAAAAGGTAACATTTAAAGTAACTCAAACAAAAATTATGTGACAAAAATTCCTTCTCTATTCCAGATTAGTGAAGGTCTATGTAAAGTATATTAATATCTTCAACTAAGTGAACAGAAGAGTATCTTCTTCAGGTTCCACCTGGGGTACCAAAAACAAATAAAAAAGAGTACCTTCAATTTGTTTCAACATTTATAGTCTACCAAAAATTTTCACCTGCACAATTTCAACTAGTCTCATAGTCCCAGGCAGTCAGCAGGACTGAAATGCTCCAGGGTTCAGGGCTCAGAAAGCTGAGGAGTCCAAGGCTCCAAGGCTATACAGGTTATACAGGAGATGAAGCAATGCCTAGAGGTCAGTCTTCTGAATGCTGTAGCCTGTCCTTTCATGTATCATGCTACTATCTTTTCCATGTCATGAGAAACAAGTGGAGGAGCATCACAGTGATGATTTCTAGTGGACAGCCCATGCCAGTAGAGTATGTGCTGCTCCGTTTCTGTGGAAAGCAGCTGACTGAGCACTACCTAGCAATCCCAAAGAAACATTTATGTACCGGACTACACACTATGGCATTATTTACACTGAAGAAAAAGTGGGTCTATTTTTCCTATTTCCTATTTGTACCTGAACATATATAGATAAGACAAGGGTTGAATAAATCATCTTATTCTTTTTTTTTTTTTAAGATTTTACTGTTTTTGACAGAGATAAGAGACAGAGACTGAGAGAGACAGAGAGAAGGGGGAAGGCCAAGAGCAGTCTCCATACTTGTTCTACTTGTTCGTCATCAGTTTTCAACATGGTTTTATTCCACACAGGTGGAAGGGGGCCACATAGGGTGGGAACTGGGCTGGGGGCATCCTGCATGGGAGGTACATCCCCTCGAGCCAGGACCTGAACCAGGAGTCAAGAACTGAACTAGGGGCCTCCCACATGGGAAACACACCCCAGTTCAGCATGTGGGTCTGCACGGGCTGGGGTCAGGATTCTATCCTTGGGTCCCCGGGGTTGCAAAACAAGCGCTTAACCCACTGAGCCATCCCAGCTTCCTGATCTTATTCTTTAATGCAGCACAGGACAGTAGTTACAGGCACAGCCTAGATATGAATACCAGCTTTGTACACACTAACTGTGTGTCCTCAAGCACATTATTTAACCAATCTTAAACTCAGTTCTTTATCTTAAAGTGGGAATAATCATACCGGGCTATATACGGGGGGAACCCCGGGGATGCTGGGATGGTTCAGCGGGTTGAGCACTCGTTTTGCAGCCCCAGCATCCAAGGATCAAATCCCAGCCATGGCCCCTGCAGACCCATATGCTGAACTGGAATGTGCTTCCCACATGGGAAGCCCTCAGGCCTGGTCCCTGTCCTGCACAGCCCTGTGCCCACATGTGGAATGAAACTGTATCAAAAACTAATCACATACAACTATGGAGACTGCCCTGGGCCCTCCCCCTTCTCTCTCTCTGTCAAAAAAAAAAAAACAAACAATAAAAATAAATCTTTTCTTTTTTTAAAGAAAAAGAAGGGGGACCCCCCAAATCCTGGAATTATCTTTGATGTGAAAGGGATTGTGCACTTGGAATTTGTTCCTCCAGTACAAACAGTCAACCAAAGTTTTTATCTGGAAGTTTTGAGAAAGTTGCATCATGATTTGTGGAAGAAACATCACAAGTTATGGCAAATGACTACCGGTAGTTCTTCTACCATGACAACACACCTGCCCTTGATACACTGAGTGTTCAGGGGTTTTTGACCAAAAACAGCATGACCCCGTGTCCAACCCTCCCTATTCACCGGATCTCACCCCAATCGATTGGTGTTTTTGTTGTTGTTGTTTCCCCAGACGAAAATCTCCTTAAAGGGAAATATTCTGTTTATATGTAAGAGGCGAAACAAAAAACAGCATAACACTAAACAGCATCAACATCGAAGAGTTCAAAAACTGAGCAGTGCAAAAAGCATCTCAATAAGTGTATTGCATCAAACAGAGAGTACTTTAAGGTGACTGAAGTTTAAACATGTAAGAATGAATACACATTTTTAATAAATAAATTCCATTTTGGGATTTCCCCCTCATAAAGATTAAATCAGTTAATATTCGTGAAGTGCTTACAATACCAGACAGTAAATATTCTAAGGGTTTGTTAAATAAAACAGAATATCATATAACCAGTAATATTGTTTTTGAATATTATTTAAAAACTTGGGAAAATGTTCATAATAAGTTTTTTTAAAAAACAAAATTATTTATGGAATCACCCCAACTCACTTGCACATCGAGGTAGCTGATAGATTGGTTGTGGCCACTATGTCAACACCCTGTCCTAACAGAACCAGTTTTGTGCAGGTCTCCTTTCTTCCTTCCCAGAACATGCTGGAGGGGGCTCTGACCACCATGCAGCTAGAGTGACGAGGTGGGGAGCAGCAGACTGTCAGCACACACCGTCCCTCTGGTGACCTCCAAGGAGCCTGGGAGAAGGACTCACTCAGGATGAGGAAGGACACCCAGCAGTCCTTCTTAACCTCACTTTTGCTCTCTGTGGTTCCAGTCCAAAAATATTAAATGGAAAATTCCAGAAATAAACAATTCGCAAGTTTTAAATCACACACCGTTCTAAGCAATGTCATGAAATCTTTCAACATCAAATCATCACTTTATGCCGTGAATCTACATTGTATACACTCCCCACCCAATTAGTCATTTAGTAGCCTTCTGTGTTATCAGACTGACTGTCATAGTATCACAAGTTACATCACAATGCCTACTTCATTCACTTTGTTTCATCTTATCATGTAGGCACAGTATCATCTCACATCATCACAAGTAAAAGAAGGGTGAGTACATATAATAAGGTATTTTGAGAGAGAGACTACGTTCACTTATTACAATATATTGCTACAATTATTCTATTTTATTATTAGTTGTTGTTAATCATTTACTATGCCTAATTTATAAATTAAACTCCATCACGGGTATGTATGTGTAGGAAAAACAGTATACCGTATATATGATTTAGTACTATCTGCAGTTTCAGATGTCCACTGGGGGTCTTGGAACGTATCTCCCTCAGATAAGGGGGGACTACTGTACATGCTAGGTTGGTGGAGTTTTCTCTCTTGGTCTATCCTGCTGCATGTGAACAAGGAAACAGCCCAGTGGCTACTGGGCAGTTTGGCTACAGTGCAAGATCTTATAACCCCAAGGACAACTGGCCTTAGGAGAAAATGTAAGGACCTGCCTAATCCCTGGTAACACTGCTAAGCTACTGATCATGCTGTGTCTACAGCCCACCCCTCTGTAGGTTTCTAGTTAAGGTGACCAGATTTTAACATTGGTAAAGCGGGACACCATTGACAGGGGGAGAGGGGGTTCTTGATTAAAAATTTGGTCTATCTCCCACCATTCCCTAGCTTGTCATGCATTCTTTCCAAAAATCGGGACTTTTTTAAAACGCCGCAGGACGCAGGACAAATTGTTAAAAATCAGGACTGTCCCGCCAAAAGCGGGACGTCTGGTCACCTTATTCTAGGTGTATCACACATATTATGAACATGTACCTCAATTTGAGGCCAGGTTTTATTTTACTTTCAGTAGAAATATCCTGATATGTTGTACTCCATATGTGCCTGACTGAATCCGTACCACCTGCTCTTCCATTCCTTCTTGTTACAATGGAACAAGTGACCTCTCTCTTCTCTGAGACCAACCCCTGTGCCTTGCTGCAAGCCTGAGCCCATGCCTGCCCCACCACCCACCCCACCCCAGCAACACTGCCATTACTGTAGCTGCTTCATCTGCAGTTTTTCCAGGAGCTGGGTGCTAGTTAGTGCATAAAAAGAATATTAAACAAGCCAAACTATGGGAATCCCTACAATACCAGATTTACACATACACTCAGCTCATTTTATAAGAGCCAACTGGGAGCCAAGACTGGCTGAGGACACTGCAGATCCAGGATACTTCTCACTCATTCTGATTCTGGTACACTCACTGGCACTTTTTAAACTATCATTCTCCTGCTCTCCAACTCTTCTCTGCCCAACACGGATGCTGAGTATCTGAAGTTAGATGCAAACTATACATTCATTCCCCCATGCTATCTCATTAATTCCCATAGTTTCAATTACTCTCTCTACACTGATGATGCCAAATCTAGGTCTACAGTCCAGATCTCTTTCCTGAACTCCAAAGTACCAACTTCCTGGATATCGAATTGCTGGCTGGTACCTCCACTTAGATGTCCCCACAGTACCATGCATCATTCCCCACCTGCCCCATCATGCTCTCCTCCCATGTTTCCTAATGCAATGGAAAGAACTGTCACCTCTTCGCTGGGTGCCCAAACTTGGAATCCAAGTCTCATTCTTGGTTTGCCCTCTTGTTCTCTACTGTAACCAACCTATAAAATTTGATGTCGCGTCTACTACCTAAATCCTTCTCAAAGCCACCCTCTGTCTCCATTTAAACTCTTGATACTCCAGTTCTGGCCACTGTCATCTCTTACCTGAATTACTATAACTTTCTAGCATGATCATTTCAAAAAAGAAAAATCTGAAAGCTTCATTCCTTTGCTTAAAAAAGCCTTTCATGGGAAGCCAGGAAGGCTCAGTGGGTTAAGCGCACACTTTGCAGCCCTGGGAACCGAGAATCGAATCCCGGCCCTGGCCTGTGTGGACCCATATGCTGAACTGGGGAGTGCCCTCAGTTCAGTTCTCACCGGGGTGAGACCCCAGCCCAGTTCCTGCCCTGTGCAGCCTCGCCCACTTGTGGAATGGAACTATGTGGAAAAACCAATGATGTACAACTATGGAGACTATTCTGGGCCCTCCCCCTTCTCTCTGTCTCTGTCTCTGTATCTGTATCTCTCTCTCTCTGTTGAAAACAATAAAAGATAAATCTTAAAAAAAAAAGCCTTTTAGTGTTTGCCTACTATTCTTGGGACAGTCTAAACACCTTGACCTGGCCTATGAGACCATAAAAACCTAACCTCTGCTCACCTCTTTAGGCTCACTGCTCTCACTGCCCCCATTCCAACACCTGCCAGCTGTCTTCAGTTGCTACAAAAGTGTAAACTTGACTTCTCTTACTTTGCTTTGTCCCTTCTTATCCTTTGATCCTAGCTACTGTCTATTTGTCCTTCAGACCTCAACTTCTTCTACAGAGTATTCCCTGTTCCTATTTCTCCACATGAGCTAAGAATTCTTCCTTGGTACAACCACACTAATTAGAACCCATACTAATCCTGTCAAAACACATATCACCCTGTCACTGTGTGTTAGAGCCTTCCTAAGCTCCTTGAGGGCAAAGACAGCCTTTTCCTCAAATGATCTCAATGGTGAAACCACAGGAAGCAATTAATGGATACTGGCTTTATTAAATAAAAACATTTTTTTTAAAGGTTGGAAGAAAATATACTGAAATGTTAAAAAAGGTTGTTTCTGAGTTGGGAGATCATGGGTGATTTTATTTTCTTGCTACCCCTCAATGACTCATGAACTTAAAAAAAAAATTTATAACTTAGAGTAAATCACAGAATGCTTGAAATATTAAAAATAATCTTCTGCACAAGTGAAAAAGTCTTGTTCTAACAGAAAAATAAGCCATAACTTCAATGAGACTTGCAAAATGCCTTCTACTTCTAAATCCTCTCAACCTCCAGCTGCAGTTACCGCACACTCCTCTGCTCACAGAAAGGGCTAAGACTACAGAAGCCAGAGCTGAAAGACTCAGCCACTTCCCACAGAATTTCCAAGTCCTACTCTGCTCCTCACCCAGGCCAGGTCTCTGCAGGCTTCCTGGGGAGAACATGACTCTGCCTTGGCCCCGTGCAAGAAAACATTCCTTTCTAAAAGGATTAAATGCACCAGCTTCTTTATATACTCCAAGGGGAACAAAAGAGAGTTATCATCAAATGCACTTAGCAGGGATTAGGAAACAACCGATCAAAACCTGTCAAATAGTTAAAAACAAACTCACTTTCAAATAAGTATAAATACATATCTTTTTTAGGTTAAACAGCATTTTATTTCTTTTTTTATGACTTGCTTTCTGCAAACTGCTATAACGATGACTCATTCTTTGTCATTTAAGGCCAATATTTTATTCTTACTGAATGTCTATTTGGTATCATTATGCTCTTTAACTTCTGCCATTCTCCCTTTAATAGAAAACTATGGAGGTTTTCATGCTGAGTGGAAATCTAGGAGCAGACCTACATTGTTCCTGAACCACAGAAGGAGCAATCAAGTCCATTAACAGTCACATCAACTGAACTCCCCCTTTTCCAACCCTCAAAACTGGTGAGATGGGCATTAGATATAGCTAAATGTACTATAGTGATTAGCATCAATTACCAAACTGGCGACAGTTCCTTTTATCTTTGATTATCCTTGATAACTAATGAATTTAGGACAAGCCAATAGTTCCAGGGTCAAATATTTCAATCTGCAAGATAAAAATCTGCTATTCCTAGAACTTAGCAGGAATTACAAAATAAAATATTTACCTTTGAAATATTTAACTTTTTTTCAGGCCATTTGTTTGTAATCAGAAGTTTACTAAATGATACCCAAAATTCTAACATATTAACTGAAGGTTGAAACATAAATAATCCATTTTCTTCCCATCATAAAATATAGGGGGGGGCCTATCAGTATATAATAATATGAATGGCAAAGTGAAAAGAAATTAGTGTGTATATTATGAACTGGGAGCAACCAGTACAGATTTTTATTAACCACATGTAATATGCTTCTCTCTCTTAAAAACAAACACACTAGGAAACACATTTTTAAAAAAAGAAGCACACCTTCTTTTACCATGAAGTTTCTTCTTGGTATCCCCAACTTACACTGCTTCCATAATCATAAACTTTAAAATTGTAACACTAAACCCATCTCAAATAAGGGCCCAAAAATCTACAGCTTGTAAGAGTTCAGGGGAAATGTGCAGGGCCAATGAAGCAACACTGGCTCACAGTTCTTGATTATTCATTCAATTTCAGACTCTCATTTGACTATTCATCTATTTTTCTTTAGGACATAAACATAGAGAAGAACTCCAAGTTCAATTTGTTTCAGAGAACATGTTATAAAATTGTTATAAAATGTTGTATCATTTGCTCTGGCACATGGAAGTGGAAGGGACTGCTATTCATAAAGAGCCCAATTGTTTGGTTGATATATAACCACATTCTGGGAAGCCACTTCTACCAACACTATTTTAATGAAGATGATCTGGGCTATAGTCCAACATGCCACACTATTTCATTATAGAAAAGAGGATATGAGCATTGATAGTTAATTGATTACAGCTGCTGCTCATTATTAGCCCTGACTTCACTCCTGGTAGGATTGTCACTACTCAAGAGAGCATGTTTTAATTTTTAGATCAAAACTACACTGCAGGGATGACTTTAGGTTTCCTAGGCCCAGAGTATTAAGAGTCCAAACAGGTTTCATGATAAGAGGAATGGAAAGGAATGGAAAAGAAGGAAAGGGACAGGAAATAAGAAAATCCCAGAAATCATTTAAGGAAAGAAAAACAGTCCTAGAAACTATCTGGGGCAGCTTGGGGCTTTCTAGTTATCAAAATAACAAACAAACAAACAAAAACAACTAGAGTTACAGAGCCAAGCTAAGCAAAGAGCTTATTTAGAATAGAGAAAGCATTATTACAAATGCTAATAACAGTCATGGAAAAGAAAACACTAAATGCTCATCTTCGACTTTTCCCTTGGGCTAGAATGTTTTCACATGATTCCAGGCAAAATGTAACAGAATTCTAATATTTGAAGAAAACCCTATTCAATACAATTTCCTTGTAATAACAACAAAATATTTAGTATCTTAAAATCTCCAAATGCTTTTTTCCTTCCTAAATTTATATAAATATATCTAAAACATTCCAAAACTTTAAATACTCCTCATGGGAAGTGTCAATCTACTAAATTTACAAAAGAGTAAGGGATAAAAGCAAAGCACTAAACTCAAGATTAAAAAAAAAAGTTAGTCACTCAATAGTTTCTGATTTGTATTTGGTTCTATACACGCACCTCTCTACCAGTGAAACAGAGTATAGCATGGGAACTTTGTAGTCCCTGACTTCAGGCACACTGGCACTATTTTAAAGGCATCTCCAAATCACATGTAGTAAGAGCCTGAAGTCCCTAGGACATGATCATCTGGTTACTCATTGTATAAGCCTACTAGACTCGCAGACACTCTCAGATTAACTGGGTTCAAAATTAAACAGCCCTAAGGTTTCACCTAGCATTACTTTTACCAATACTAATTTACATAGAGCCAATTTACAGCTCAAATATAGAAAAAGTCACTGTGGTGATTTCAAAATAAAGTATTACAGTCTCACCATACCAAACTACTAATAACAGTTTAAATGCTTACTCTCCCAAAATAATAGTTTATTTAAATTCCTAAAGAGAATAAAGATTAAAACCTAAACAGAGCTTTCTATCATTTTATATGGTCATTTAGGTTTTGACCTTAGAATTTATATAAAATTCTTCAACTTTGGGAGAGGGGGTAGAAAGCATAGTAACTTCATTTATAAAAAAGCATTATCTATAAACGCTTTCATACTGATGATAAAAGAAATTCAAGAGAATACCTTTTCCAAAGCTCCAAGTTTCCCCATGAATAGACTTTGTACTTACTGTAATGCTCACCTGGTCTCCTGCCAGAACAAATATTTTAAAATAAAATTTAATAAATGGAACTGAAAGTATTATGTCTAATTTAAAATTCCATATTGTGTAAACTATTGATATTAACATAATTGAGTTTGTAAACAATCCATTTGTAGAAGCTAACCTTAGACACTGTATTGACCCAAAATATCTAGTGGGGCTCATCTGCAAAATGAAGCATCAATGCCTGGAATTCATTAAAAGTGTTACATGTTTAATTTCTCCTGCCCTACAGCTCCATTGTCTCGTAAAAATTTTCCTTTGATGTCCCCCACTAAAAGAATTAAAGGAATATTGTAATTGAAATGTCATCAATAATTCACAAAAACCTCCTCCACAGCAATACATCTGATGAAATATTAATTGAGCCCCACAGACTGACAGTCTGCAGAGCAGCACTTGCCTGTAATTTGAACCACGAGTCCTGATCTTGCTGTAGCTCAGACCTGCCAAGAAGGCAATTATCTGGATGGTCTTGCCCAATCCCATTTCATCTCCCAGAATTCCTCCTGCCTGCTGGCAGTGCAATTCCCACAGCCACCTCACACCTGTCTGCTGGTACCTACAACAAACACCAACAAGAAAAAGAAAATGGCAAATGGTGGATAATACAGACCATAACAGGAAATACTCATGAATTAATCATTTGGCTAGGTTCTAGTACCAGTCACAGAAACATGCTGGATGCGTGTTTTACACGAGTATTATAGTTATAAGGTCATACATTTTTGATTACCTAGGCATAAAATCACAAATTTTTCTTTATAGAATGTTAACACATTTCTAACTAAACTGATAGATGGGCCAATAAGAAATTACTTCATTTCTTTTTCAACATTAAAAATTTGTTTGGTAAACAAGCATAAAGTTATTGTATTTTATTTAGTCTATTTCTGGAAAAAAATCTCAAATACTTTTAGTGTAAGTTCTAATAATTTTTCTATTAAAAAAAAAATGGTGTGAACAGAATAAAAAATCAGGACAGAGAACACCACAATTTACAACATATAATGCTGAAAAGTCACTTGGTAATCATATTATCTATTTATAGGAAAAACTTTAAGGCCATAAACAAGTTTGAATAAAAAAGCTGCTCACAAAATTACTATATAACAGATGATTCTGTCATATTAGTGGCAGATGCCAAAAACAAACAAACAAACAAAATAACAGTTTAAAGACTCAAGAATACAAAGGTCTTTTTAATATTTTAAAGCAGAATTTCATTCAGAGACTTTTTCATAGATACAAAAACATCAGAGCTATTAAAATTTTAAATAAGGAGTACAGGTCAAAGAGAAATAACAGTCCCTTCTACAGAAAAAAAAAAAAAGAGTTGGTATTTTCCTTTATCAATGGCATGTTTAGTCTTTGATCTAAAAATGAAGTTCAAAAAAGTAATAACGTAAAAAGAATTTCTGAGTGAAACATTTAAAATCATGGAATAATGTTATGCCAACTATATGCCAAATTAAAAAAGAATCTAAAGCAGAAAATACTTAAAAGACAATGAAATCCAAAGATTTTTTTAAAATAATAATAATAATAATGCCAAGACTAATGAGCCCCCCACCTTTAAAGAAAGTGTTTTTGCTGTTTTACTGCTCAAATGTTTATTATTTAGCACATGGTATGTCTACTTAAAATCTCATTATGGACTTTAGACCTTGTTGAACTAGTTTTATTTAATTGCTTCTCAGTAAATATGTCATAATTAACTGTCCCTCAGTATTCTGCAAATCAATTCCAAAAGTTTGACTCTAGCTGTTGCCATTATCTGTCATATAAGGCAGGGGTGTCCAATTTTTTGGCTTCCCTGGGAAACTGGAAGAACTGGCTTGGACCACACATAAAATACACTAACACTAACGATAGCTAATGAGCTAAAAAAAAAAAAAAGAAAAGAAATCAAAAGAATCTCATAATGTTTTAAGAAAGTTTACGAGTTTGTGTTGGGCTACACTCAAAGCTGTCCTGGGCTGCATGCAGCCCACAGGCTGCGGGTTGGAAAAGTTTTTTATAAGGGAAACTTTGAAAGAGAATTTTGCTACTTACTAAGCTTGCTAATTATAATACACATTTTGAATACACACCCTGGAAAAGAGGATTAAAAATCAGAACATAGTAAGTATAGTATAGCTAAAAGATCATTTAATTTGGGAAGAAGGGTAAGTTCTGTAACACATAGCATGTAACCAGAGAATAATGGCTATCACTTAAGAAGCCTACTGCCAGGGAGGCACCAGGCCAATACAGCCTCAAAACCACCCTTCAGAGAGATGATTAGCCCATTTTATAGTTAGGAAACAAAGGCAGAGAGAAGTTAAGTAACCTGTCAAAAGTCACACTGATAGAAAAAAATAAGCAAGCCAGAAATGAAATCCAGAACCTCTGATTTCAAACATCATTAGAAACCATCTTGACCAATGGTTCTCAAGGAGGGAGTTATTTTGTTCCTTAGGGGACATTTGGTAATACCTAGAGACATTTTTGGCTGATACAACTGGAAAAGTACAATTGTCATCTAGTAGTAGAGGCCAGAGATGCTGTTCAACATCTTCCAATGCACAGGAATAGTCCCTATAGCAAAGAATTATTCAACCCCAAATATCAGTTGTACTGAAGATGAGAAACTCAGATCTAGAATAAAAGCTGATTATGAACTAGCTACACTAGACTAATCTCAACTTTGGAAAAAAATGTATTCAAAAAACTCTCCAAAAAAATGATGTACAGTAGTCCCCCCTTATCAGTGGTTTTGTTTTCTGCAGTTTCAATTACTTGCAGTCAATCACAGCCCAAAAATATTAAACGGAAAATTCCAGAAATAAACAATTCATAAGTTTTAAAGTACATGCCATTCTGAGTAGCATGATGAAACCTCGAGCCTTCCCATTCATCCTGCCCAGGATGTGAATCATCCCTTTGTCCTGCATATCCACACTGTATAAGCTCCCTACCTGTTAGTCACTGAGGAGCAGCCTCAGTTATCAGATTCACTACAGAGGTATCACAGTGCTTGTGTTCAATTCACCCTTATTTTACTTAGTAATGGCCCCAAAGCGCAAAAATCCTGATGCTGGCAATTTAGATATACCAAAGAGAAACTATACGTGCTCCCTTTAAGTGAAAAGGTGAACGTTTGATACTATCCATGGTCTCAGGTATCCACTGGGGGATCTTGGAACATATACCCCTCAGATAAGGGGTGACCAGTGCACAGTTTTCATAATTACTAAATTCTAATCAATGGGCCTCCTCTGACCAAGATACAGAACAACTATGGAGCCAGGTCCTTTGGGCAGAGCAGAGACCAAAATCTCCCTGGGGTCATTCCAATGT
>PVKE010021173.1:0-26801 GCA_004027555.1 Craseonycteris thonglongyai | reverse complement strand
AGCGGGTTGAGCGCTCGCTTTGAGGCCCCGAGGACCGAGGATCGAATCCCGGCTCCGGCCCAGGCGGACCCACGTGCTGAACTGGGGAGTTCCCACAGTTCGGTTCTCTAGCTGTCTCTGTCTCTGTCTCTCTCTCTATCTGTCAAAAGTAAAATAAAAATAAATATGCACTGAAGATAAAATAATTACTCTCTATAAAATATAAAAAGATAAAAAAAAAACAACAACAACAATGAATTCACATAGAGGTCAAAAAGATATAAAATATATTGTGTGCTAGAAAATAGATCATATATGTTAGTGCTGTAGAAGTTGTTTCCATATTGAGACTCACTGATCATCAATATCTTAGATTGATTATTCTTATTAATGACAGGTATGATTTATTGGTTGGTTGGTTGGTTGGTTGGTTGGCTGGTTGGTACATAAAAGATAGTTATAAGGATGGATGGAAAAATAAAATGATAGGTAGGTAGATGGATGGATGGATGGATAATGGATGGATGGAAAAATAAAATGATAGGTAAATGGATGGATGGATGCATGGATGGATGAATGGATGGATGGATGATGGATGGATGGATGCATAGATGGATGGATGGATGGATGGATGGATGAATGATGGATGGATAGATGATGGATGGATGGATGATGGATGGATGGATGGATGGATGGATGGATGGATGGATGATGGATGGATGGATGGATGGATGGATGATGGATGGATGGATGGATGGATGGATGGATGGATAAAAAAATACATAAGTAGAATTAAGAGAAAAGATCAGTGATTCTCAAACTATCTGTGGTAAAGGACCAATGTTTTCTATTTTCAGTCTGTCAAGACCAGTCCATGGTTTATGGTGAAAGGCTTGTACATAGCTCAGGTCACAAGTGAGTCACCACAGAATTCCGACACACCCAAACTCCCCTGTTCCACAAGTCAATCCCACTGATCATGTGCTTGGATGTCACAACAACGTCACTTTGCTATAAAAGTTTCTAAAGACTCTTGACATCTGTATCTAGCTCATCATGAACCTGTCACCCTCATACATGCATGTCAGTCCACGGACCACACTTGGAGTAGCACTGAGATAGATATAGGACCTACTACTTCACACTGGGAGGCAGTCAATTCTGATTGGTTGGACATCCACCTGATTGGTCAGTTCATTTGCCAGACCATGTATTACCCTCCTATCAGAAGGGTAGGTATAGGGGATCCCGGGATGGCTCAGTGGTTGAGTGTTTGTCTCACAATTGCGAGGTCCAGGGTTCAATTCCCAGCCCCAGCCCATGCAAATCCCATGTGCTGAACTGTGATGCAACTCGTAACTGCCCGAATGGCTCAGTGGTGAAGGTTCTCGCCTCCCATGCAGGAGGCCCCCAGTTCAGTTCCCACCCCGTGAGGCCCCACATCCACCTGTGTGGAATGAAACCATGTCTCAACTAATGATGTGCAATCATGGAGACTGCTCTGGGCCCTCCCCCTTCTCTCTTACTTTCTCTCAAACAATAAAATAAAAATTTAAAAGAAAGAAAAAAAAATAGTCTAGATGGGTACCTCCATTTAATTTACATATATAGATGCATGCTTATATTCACATAGCATTTCTCTAAAAAGACAAAAAAGAAAAAAAAAAATGGTGTTCAGGGGAGGGAACCCGAGAGCTCAGTAAGGATATAAGAGAAACTGCTCACAGTATATTCTTTGGAACTATTTGAATATTTTCTCACTTACATTTATTACTTACCAAGTGTTGTTTTTGTTTGTTTTTGTTTTAAGAAGCCACCTGAAAATATTTATATGACTTAGCATCGCGACTTACTGAGAAAAGGTTCTCAGGGAGCTTCACTAAAAGTTTAGAAAGAGGGGAAGCCGGGATGGCTCAGTGGGTTAGGCGCTCACTTTGCGGAGCCGGGGACCAAGGTTCGAATCCCGGCCCCGGCCCGTGCGGACACACATGCTGAACTGGGAGCTCCCCCAGTTCAGTTCGCTCTCTGTCTCTGTCTCTGTCTCTGTCTCTGTCTCTGTCTCTGTCTCTCTCTCTCTCTCTCTCTGTCAAAATAAAAATATATATATATATATATTTAAAAAAAAAAGTTTAGAAAGAATGCTGCTATGGGGCGGGTGGGAGGGACCCACTACCAGCCACTGGGCCGGGCATCCTTAGGGGACAGGGTCTGGGTGGGCTTGGGTGGGCTAACTGTGCTTCCAGAATCCCAATTTGTGCCTGTGCCCAGTGGATCAGCCTCAGAAGAACCAAGCAACTATCCCAAAGCACAAAAAAGTCTTCGGAGAACAACCAGACCTCCAAGCTCTTTGCTGATGAGCAGAAATGGCCGATTCAGCAGGGAAGGGCCTGAGTCGAAGAGCAGAACACAGGTTAAAGTGCATATACGGCAGATGGAAGACATACGGATGCACGATGGATGCACGCATGGCTATGAAAGGCTCTATCACTTCACTCTTAAGTTAGTATAAAACATTTAGTTCCCTAAACAACATAGGGGACCACGGCGGAGTCTTATGCTGCATTCAGAGAACCCTAGGCTTGGTGTATCTCAGAATAAAAAGACGAGGAAGCTGACATTTACTAGCCAAAGGTCAGTGTCGCCGAGCCTCCAAACACTCAATGGGATGCGCACTCACCTACCAACCAACACTTAACCTTTTAACCCAAGTCAGGTCACCTTCTTCTTGGCCTCAAAAACATACCCTCGGCAGTTTTGCCTCTGCGCGTCTCTTCCTGTCTCCTCACTCCCAGAGGTCTCTTTGCCCACCCACCCACACCCTCCCCATTTTGCCGGGCACCCTTTATGTCCAACCACCTTTACGAGACCAGTGGAGCTGTGATTCGAAACTTTCTGTCCGAGGGGCCTAGACGTGACGGAATTGCATTCCTGGACATGGCAGACTGCTGCGAGGCATTCCATCCAGTGTGCAAGCTGGCAACACAAGTGGTGAAAAGCATCACCCGAGTCCTTCCTTCTCAAGCACCTACCTACGTGCCAGGCACTGTGCTCGGGCTATGCAGCGACCAGCAGGACAAACACCATTCTTGCCCCCAAGAGGTTACAGTGTAGTAAGAGAGAGATAATGCAACAGGGATGTGACAGTAGTGCTACCGCCCGAGAGATGCCGAGGGCCCTGGAAGAACTGCAGGAGGATCTAAACTAATACGGGGGCTGCGAGTCAGAAAATGACCCCTGCCCACATGGCATCTAAGCGGATCCCTGAAGGTGGCGTGTGACTTAACCAGGCAAAAAAAGCGGGGAAATACTGTTCTAGGCACCAGTGACAGCTTCTACCAAGCATCTGGGCCGGTGGGCACATGGCCAGTGGGCGAAACCGAAAGACGTTCAGTATGGCTGCAAACGTGAGACCTGCTTAGGACACACTTCACGAGAGCTTCCAACACATGGACAGCAGCTGCCCCGGGCTCTGTGGCCACACAGGTCAGACGGCAGCTTTTACCCCGGTTTGGGGTGTGTTGTGCTTGTCTCTCCAGCGAGACCGTCAGGTGCCTGAGGTTGGGAAGCCTGGCACACAGTTCTCCCCTCATGGCACGGAGCTAGCACACAAGAGGACTTCAGGGATTTGTCGCCGTTGACACTGAAATGGCTTGTGATTCCTTAGGCATCACCTCTATCGGCATCTCCACCAGAGACAGGAACGGTAATAAACTTTCAACAGGGCTCGCTGTACCGGGCACAGAGCTTAGCATGCTGCATCCATTCCCTGATTCACTCATGTCACGGTTTTCCTTCCCCATCTGCTCCAGACACCTTGGTGGGGCATGAAATAAAAGCTGGTATTCCAGGTAACAAAACACACGGAGCGAGAGGAAGCCGAAGGAAATCCATATGACCTATGACTTGCCATGAGCCTCCTTCTCATCCAGAGGCCACGTTCATAGAGAACTCTTGGTTACGATTTGTAGCCATTACTGTGTCAGTTCATTTCTGAAGAAAATAACCCACAACAAGAAAAAAAACACAAGTAGTTTCCCAAAATGCAGGCCTTTAGTAACATAAGCTCCGGGCTTTAGTTACTGAGCTATGGAGTCCCCTACCCCCCACATCTACCCAAATATACCACTCTACTGATTCTTCCCTTTCTTTCCCTTATGTTTTTGTTTTTTTTAGCATCTTTTTTTTTAATTAATTTTATTTACTTATTTATTTATTTTTTATTTATTGTTTTTGACAGAGAGAGAGAGAGATACAGAGACAGAGAACTGAACTGGGGGCACTCCCCAGTTCAGCATATGGTTCCGCACGGGCCGGGGCCGGGATTCGATCCTCGGTCCCTGGCGCTGCAAAGTGAGCGCTTAACCCACTGAGCCATCCCGGCTTCCCCTCCCTTATGGTTTTTATAACCAACCCCCTACCCACCACCCCGCTGCCAATTTGAAAAGAAATATATGCTATTGTAGGACATTTGGAACATACAGAGAGGCAGAAGCCATATAAGAAAAATCATCCATAATGCCAGAAATGACCATTGTATACATTTTGGTATGTATCCTTCCCTCTCTCATACACACACAGACACACACACTTTTTAAAATAAAACCAGGATTATGACACTGTCAAACTGTACTGTAATTGTTTTTCTTGTGTTATATCCCACTTATCTGATATTTAGGGCCATGTCTCACCTCTAAGTTTTGGTAATTGACTATTAAACCAAGAAATATAAATGGAAATAGTATATATATATATATATATATATATATATATATATATACATACACACTAGTATATATATATATACATATATATATATATATATATATACTAGTATATATATACACACAAACACACAAAGCACACACAAAGAAGTATAATGACTCCAGCATGAAACTCTCAACTGTAAGAATAGGGAAGGTCCCTAAAAGGTTTCCCAAAATGTGATCTATAGAACACATTCCTAAGGAGTCACAGATGGTAGTTACAACAAAAATGTCCAAAAACCACACAAGTTTGTGAAATACTGACTTAAACAGAAATAAACAAGTTTTTGCAATAAGTGACTTTGGAGTCTTTGATGTACACAGCAGACTCTCCATCAGCTGGCAGGCACCCATGGGGATGGGTAAATACCCGATAAATGTAAGGAGAGTCTCAATTAACTGGCACCCACACCAGATACCATAAATGTAGTATTATTTCTTCTTGTTATCTGCTGGTTGCTTGAGTTCTGGTTAACTGAGAGTCTATTGTATTGTGAATTCCAAGAGAGGGACAGAGCATGAGCTATGTCCCAGACCTGCTGGTCCAGAAACCTTCTGTTCACAAAGGATCAGAATGGAAGAGGGTTCCAAAGAATATGCTTTGGAAAACACCGCTTTGCCAACACTTCAGTGCCTTATAACATTCAAGGCCCCCCACAGACCAGCTCAAAACCTGCCGTTCGATAATAAGTTAGTCACGTCAATCCTCAGTCTTCCAAGTCACCTTTTAGAAAATTGTTCCCTGGATTAGTTGACTCAAAATTTTAGCTATTTAATTGAAAGAGGACAAGGAAGGAGGTGATACAGAGCAGACTCTCCGTTAACCGGCACCCATGGGGTTTGGCAGATGCTGGATAAATGTAAGCAGACTCTCTGCTAACCGGAACTCACACAATCAGCACTCTCCAGTAAGTGGAGTGCTAGTTGCTTGAGTTCCAGTTAACAGAGAGTCTACTGTATAAGGCTGTAGTTCCTACAAGTCCTAACTCAGTTGGCCAACAAACAGAAATTAAGACTCACGGCTGCCTCAAACGTCTACAGTAGTTTATTTCCAACCCACCTCTGCAATTAGAAAGGCAATGAGAAGTAACTTGCCTCCTTTTCTTCTTGAAATTACTGACATTATCTAATTAACCCACTCAACAAGTCCTCACTCGTGTACCCAACCCAAATACCAACTAGGTCATCCGCCCTCCCTGTCATATCCGTGTTCCCTGTAAAATGATATGGATTTGTTCACGGTGCAAATCTTGGCTCAAGTAATATACAAATAGGCCCTGTAGGTATACTGTCCTCGTCTGGTTTGTTTTCATCACCTCTCTCTCGGTAGCACCGTGAACTCCAAATCTGGTCTCCCAGACTACGTTCAGTGGCAAACTCTAATGTTTCCATTCACCACGTCAGAGTTATCTGGTCACCAAGGATACCTAATTACACGGCTAATGATGGCCATGAATTGGCATGAAGCATCACGGTGCAAGGCAGGGGCACAGGTTTTAGAATCACACGATTCTAATGCCATCTCTGCCACTCACCTACTATGTGACCTCAGCATCCTCAAGAGTAAAATGAGATCATAATAGGTTACCTGTGTTCACAGGGTCACCGTGAGGGTTTAAAAGAAAGAATATGCAAGTTGGCCCAAAAGAAGGTACACAGTCTAGCTTATTAGCATTTTTACTACATTGTTTATGACATTTACATTTGTTTAACCCTGATGAATTTCATTGATTCAACTGTATACCTACTTATGGGTCACCCTGTATATGAAAGCACCTCAGGTTACGAGAAAAGATTTTGTTTTCTTTTCTTTTCTTTTCTTTTCTTTTCGACAGAGAGAGAGACAGAGAGAAGAGGGAGGGCCCAGAGCAGTCTCCATAGTTGTACATCATCAGTTTTCCATATAGTTTTACTCCACAGGTGGGCACAGGGCTGTGCAGGGCAGGAACTGGGCCGGGAGCCTCCCGCATAGGCCCCAGCAAGAACTGTACTGGGGGCACACCCCAATTCAGCGTATGGGTCCACATGGGCCGGAGCTGGGATTCAATCCTCAGGCTCTGGGGCTGCAAAGTGAATGCTTAACCCGCTGAGCCATCCCCACTTCCCCGAGAAAAGTATTTAATACACCTGTGTCGTGAGCGTGCTCCACTGTGATGCCATCTGTCTAGGAAGCATGAAGTCAGCTCCCTGGTTGGTCTGGCACAGAGCAAGTCATCAACAAACGTCAATTATTCCCCCTCTCCCTCTCTCCCACTTCTCGATTCCATCCCCCTCCATCCCGCACAAAACCTGCCCAACTAGTAGTGAACAAGCCCGATTCCAAAAGATAACAAGGTGGACCCTCTGCAGGAGGGGTTGGGTAGTCTCAACTTCCCCGGTGTCCCAGCAAAAAGACACCCACTGTGGGCATTTCTATTTAGATTCTTGACCAGGAAAACTGGCTCTCTGTCCTGATTTTAAAAACTGGCTTTCAACTCCAGACCCAGGTTGTCGTTCAGAGCCATCACTATAACCAAGAGTCAAAACCAGCTCACTCTACTGCCAAGGCTCCTGTATCTGATTTTGGCCAGGTAGGCAGACTATGTGTGTGGGGACAGAGGCAAGGGGAGGCAAGAAGAAACTTGTGCTGCAAGTCTCCTGTGCGCCAGACGCCTCAACTGTGTTATCTCATCTCTTCCATCAAAATACTATGAAACAGGCATCACTGGCCTCACTTTACAAAAACACTGAGGCAGCAGGCAATAGTTCCTTGAATGACAAAAAGCCCTTCATTAAAACAACTAGATTATATTATTATCCAAAGATAAACAAGAAACGAGCCAGAGTCAGTTCTCTGTTAAGAAAATAAATTTAGGGGAAGCCGGGATGGTTCAGTGGGTTTAAGCGCTCACTTTGCAGCCCTGGGGACCAATGATCGAATCCCGGTCCCAGCCTGTGTGAACCCATATGCTGAACTGGGGAGTGCCCCCAGTTCAGTTCTCACCGGGGTGAGACCCCGGCCCAGTTCCTGCCCTGTGCAGCCCCGCGCCCACCTGTGGAATGAAACTATGTGGAAAAACCAATGATGTGCAACTATGGAGACTGTTCTGGGCCCTCCCTCTTCTCTCTGTCTGTCTCTCTGTCAAAAACAATAAAAATAAATCTTAATTAAAAAAAAGAAAAGAAATTTAAAATAAATATCTTCAAACTAAAAAGGATTTGAAAAATTGACATCCCACAAACTTTTCGTAAGAAGCTACTCAAGGACGTACTCCAGCAAAATGAGGGTATAAACCAAAAGAAAAAGAAAAGAAAAGAAAAAGGGAGGGAGGGAGGGAAGGAAGGGAGGGAGGGGGGAGAGAGAGAGAGAGAGAGAGAGAGAGAGAGAAAAGAAAAGAAAAGAAAGAAAAAAAAGAAAGAAAGAAGAGACATGGAGAAAACCACACTCTCTTGCTAGGGAGAGAAGTAAAGAGGAATCCCAGGATGATAGCATGGTTGAAGGTCTAGAGAATAATCAGAATCCAGAATAGCACAGAAGGATGAAGGAATCTGGGCATAAGAGCAGAGGGAAAGAAGACAATAGAATTGGTGGGATTAAGAGCCTAGAAAATGTTGAGATCATAATAAAGGCAAATAACATGCAAACATATAAATAATCAATTACAAAAATGGTTAAGAAAGTCAAGGTAGAAATATGAAGGAACTAAAAGGTGACACAAATTTAAATAACAGATAAGAGTGCAAAGAAAGAATCTGACTTTGGTGCTGGTTATACCCTCCTTTGGTTGGCCCAAGAGTCCAGACTCCACACTCAATGTGCAAGTCTAAAATCTAATCTTTATACACAAGGCAATGACCTATACGTACAGAATTGAAATTATGTAAACGTTGCCAATGGATTTTCAACTCTAAGAACAATTTATGAATATAAAGGTTAGTTTGGGGAGCAAAGCACAAAACCTTTGGGTTCAGGGTTTTAGAATGCTAGGGTATCGTTTGACAAAAGCAAATTGTGGAATTGGCAGCTACCTAAAACTGCCTGACTTACAAAATAAAGAGTCAAGAAATACTATCAAAAGTTGACCAAAAAAATAAATAAATAACAAAGGTGACCTAGCAAGCAAACTAAAAACAATATAAATATCAAATTTGGGAGAGAGAGGAAAAAAACAAAAAAACAAAAAACAGGTTAAGGAGCTACATTCTCACTTTCATACCCGAAGTTAAAAGTTGGTAAATCAAAAAAATTGTGGTAAACACATATTATTTAAGGTTAAGGAGGTAGCAATCGAAGAATTAAATATAGAAACAGTTTTTAAAAAATTAAAAGGCTTCCTCTCTGAACCTTGAGAAGGTGAAGAAAACCATTGTTTTTCAACAAAGGTCCTTCTGTTCTATTGGATTTGTTACCAATTTCAAGATCCCTTTAACAAAAATAGTTTTCTACCACACACCTCAAAAAAAAAAAAAAAGACAAAACGCTGAAATTATTAATAGAAAAAATGGCAAATATTGTAATTATAAATATAATTAAAAATATAATGGCAGGCAAATATTATAATTGCACTTAAATATTATAATTGCACTTAAGAGTGGGGATAAAAATATTTTTCCTGAAGAGAATGTTGTTCAAATAAAAGTTTTCTGCAAGCATGTCAAGTCCTACTGAAGCCAGGTCATTTTATTCTTTATAATTCTCTATTCTCTGGTTTACGTACACTATCCATGTATTCCGTTGCTAAGCAGAAAATAATTTTTTAATTTTAATGTGATCAATGCTCAACGTTGGTGTGCCAGGGTACTCACAACCCAACACCTACACACACCACAGCCTGATTTAGGAGCGTTAGAGGCGGGCAGGAACAACACAGTCGTTCTCTAACATCTCTGCTCAATGCTGCCCTAAAGCAATGTCTGAACCCCACAGGGAAGGTGTGAATGTTCACGAAAGGTGCCCTGCAGGAGGACACGCCAGAAAGTGATTACATTCTAAACCTCAGGACCATCTCACCAGAGACATGACAAAAATGCCCTTTAAAGCGTCTTAGATGTTGAGGCTTTATTTCCCATAAAGCTCATTGTTCAGCTGGAAAAAAACTGGGAATGGGGAAAACCTAAAACGGCTCTGTAAGCAGAGGGCAGCAGAAGAAAGGTCCAACCAAGGTCCACCATTAAATAACCACGTGACTTTTTCAAAGTCAGAGTCGCGTGGTCAAAATCACGTGTTCGCCCTTCCCTGGCCGCCCTTTTCCAGCCAAAAGAAAAAGACCTTGTCGACTCTAAGACTTTGACTTCTGATTTATAAAGCCCTCAACTCCTAACACAGGGTTCTATTGCGAGCTTCACTTCACAGATGATAGAGCACAGTAATGAGTGGATGTTATGAAAATTAATTCAGGGGCAGTTGCCATCGTTTTTCAAACTTCTTAATCCACCAAAATGCCCTGCCTGTGAAGGCTGTGCAACAAAGTGTAACAGAGAACATTTACCTTATTTCAACTTTAAACAAAGTTTCAAAAGAAACTCAGAGAAACCTGGGCAGATTGCTCTTCTTGGAAAACACTTACGCAGTGACTCTGATTTCTCAAATTCCCTTAGCTACTTGACCAAAACATTTCCAGGGACAGCATCAGACCAGGATGATTTTTTCAGCGATTGTCTTCGCCGATTATCCAAAGTGAAATGAAGATGCGCTCTGCTTTGGGTTGGGAAGTGATTGTAGCTAGGGGGTTGGGCAGACGCATCTCTCTAAACCCAGGGCTAACTTCCAGTTTTGCCCTAGTTCCCAACACAGTTCTAAGCGACTCTAATCATTCAAGATGTGCAGAAAAGGGAATTTTTTTGTTTTGCTTGAGGGCCTTTTTCCCTCGCTTTCCTCAGATATTGGGTGAGCCCAGCTCTTACTTCTTACATATATATGTTCATAAACATAATTTAAAAATCATTTGGGTCCAAAAATAGATCCCCCCCCCCCAAATTCTTGTAGCCTATTCTGTCTTTTTCTATTTCTACAAAAGTCACAATAAAAAAATTCAAAACTGGGGGAAGCTGGGATGGCTCAGTGGGTTAGGCGCTCACTTTGCAGCCCCCGGGATCGAATTCCCGGCCCCGGCCCCGGCCCGTGCGGACCCATATGCTGAACGGGGTAGTGCCCCCAGTTCAGTTCTCACCGGAGTGAGACCCCGGCCCAGTTCCTGCCCTGTGCAGCCCCGCGCCCACCTGTGGAATGAAACTATGTGGAAAAACCAATGATGTGCAACTACGGAGACTGTTCTGGGCCCTCCCCCTTCTCTCTGTCTCTGTATCTCTCTCTCTCTCTCTCTGTGTCAAATACAATAAAAATAAATCTTAAAAAAAAATTAAAAACTGCGTTGAGCTGAGTTCACACAACACAAAATGTTAGTCTATGGACACTGACCAGCCACCCTTTGAAGCAGTAGCATCAAGCACATTTGGAAAAATGTCATGTCGTTTCATCGCACTCTTGAATCCCACCAGCCATTCAGACGTCATAGAACTGAATCCCTGTCCACATTGTCACTCAATAGCTGGGCAAAGACCGGTGTTGGGATAAAATGACCATCGGTCTGTTTCAGGACCAGAGCCTCTCAGCATTGACCCCGCCCCAGACACAAGATCCGGAAGCCCGCTTTGTGCAAGATGTCAACAGCTTTGGGATGGGGCAGGGATAACTGGCCCCCAGTACGCGTCTAAAGACTTGATTATAATAAACCTCCATCGCTGTGTATTCACGATGAGGGAACTCACATAGGACCAAAGAAAAGACTGATTGTGTTCTTTAAATAATACATAACATCGCTTGTGAACTAAGTAAGGCCACTACTACTCCCCTGGAGACACACGGGCTTTAAAACAAATGAACTCTAGAGGCAAGTTTTTAGAGGACTTTCCCTCCGTGGCCGTGAACTCCAGCCAGTGAGGCAATAGTGACCACGTGGGTCCAGCTGGCAAAACTCCAGTGCAGGTGGCAGTGAGCCAGACCCCCCATGACCTCACTGAAAACATTTCAAGTCCCAGCTTGGTTTCTCCTCTGGAATAGAATGATCTGAGGGTCCCCCCACCAACGGCAAGCATCTCCTTTACGTCTGTGAACACATTCTGCTGTAGAATCTACTAGAAAATCGGATGTAAAATTCGTCCCATCCAAAAGCCAGGACACTGTCAAGGGGGCAAGAAAGGTGACGCAGGCTCCTGATTCCATGGCACTTCAGGTTACCAAGGATGGACACGGGCAAACCCCACTTCCACAGAATCCATCTGGCCGGCCCACAGTCCCTTAAAGCACGCACGTACCGGTTACATCACGGTTCTGTGTGCCCATGACGTGACCCAGCCGGGAGCAGGAAGGCCTACCAGGAAGTGTTCACGTTCCCAGCTGGCTTTTCCCAAGAATGGAGACCCCTGCGCGCCACCTCCACGCCCCAGGGGCGCTGTGCTCCCCAAACCTCAGCCCTTTCCCCGCAGTTACCTTGGCTGCGCATCCGAATGGGCCAGGCTCTGAGTTCATTGGCCCATTATGGGCAGGGCAGTGTGGGGGGGAGGGTTTGTGCCCAGCCATCTGTATCAATATCCCCAGATTCAGGGCCAAGTCACCGAAGTGTTTCATGAGAATTCCCCACCCCACTCCCAACCACTTTATTTCATTTTTCAGTGTCCATGTCCCCAATCTCTTAGGATGGTCCAGGACCCTCGAGGAACAGCGCCCGCCTCTGCTCCTGACCCCTCGCCATCCCAACACCCAGAGACTCGCTGCCTAACTAACGTGCCGCTTCCCGGAGCGCGGCGGTTGGGGGAGGGGGCGCGCGCAAGGCCGCGCATCCCACGTGCGCGCGCGCGCGCGCCCTGCGCGGCGTGGCTCCGCGCGCCCCCCTCGGCTCCAGACTGACTTACTTGAGGAAGTACCTCTGGCCAGTGGCCGTGAAGGTCATCTCCCAGCCCGGGGGCAGCGGCAGCTCGTCGGTCACGTCGTAGGACTGCTGGCGGAGGTGCGCGTGCTGCTGCGCCGTGGTGCCCGCCGCGCCCGCGCCCGTGCCCAGCTGCAGGGACGCTGGCGACGAGTGCGAGCGGACGTGCTGGGCGCCGCCCGCCAGCCGCGACCCCGGGTGGCCTCCGGACGAGTCGGTGCTCGACTGGCGAGAGTGCGAGCCCGAGTCCGGCTCCTTGAAGAACGACTCCGGCAGGATCTTCTTCCGCCACGAGCTGGGCTTGGGGTTCATGACCGAGTTGAAGAGGGCTTCGAGGTCCGTGTCCAGGTCCTGCGTGACGTGGATCACTTGCTGCCCGGGGGGCGGGAGCGGAGGGGGCGCCGAAGCCGGATTCATCTTCTGCAAAAGAGTAAAAGGTCAGAGCAGCCTTTTATTGAAAAAGTCGAAGGGAAGGCGGAACGGGGAGCGAAAAGCAAAGGAGACAAGATAGGTGTCCGCCTAGGGATCCCAGACACTCGGCAGGCAGACCAGCCGGGTGGGGGAGGGGTCCCTGCTAGCCTCGAGAATTATGCAACTTTCTTGCAGCAAAGAAGTTACCCAGGAGGAGAGGGAAGCAGGATGGGGGTGGGGGGAACTGCACCCGGGACGTTGCCGAACTGTTGGAGGCGAAGGACAGGTCGCAACTTTGCTGGGCCGGCCGCCCCCTCCCCCTGCCCCCTCCCCCCAAAGAGGTCTCTACCCGAGCCGACGCCACCGCCCCGGGGCTCCGGCAGCCCGCGGAGCCGGGGGCGCCCTGCAGCGGTGCCGGGTGAGCGGGCGCGCTCCGGCCGGGCACTACCTGAGCGCGCAACGAAGCCGAGTCTGGGCGTGCGGCGGCCGCCGGCGGGCCTGGCTCGCTCCGATGCGTCCCGAGCTTGCAGGGCTTTGCAGCCGGAGCCCGCCTGGCAAATCCCGACCCGACTCGGTGCCTGGAAGCCGAGGGGGCTTCGACTCTCACATCCCCCCGAACTGGCCTCGGGCGTTAGCGCTCCCCGGAGGAGGAGGTGGAGGAGGAGGCGCCGAAGCAGACAGCGCGGCCGCCGCGGCTCCCGGACTGTCCCATAAACAAAGTTGGGAGCGAACTCCCACTCCCGGGAAAGAGGCGGGCCTGAAAGTTGAGCTGTTGAATTATGCATGACCTCCCCGTCCTGAGCCGGCCTACCCCCCTCTGGTCCCTCCTCCTCCTGCTCCTCCTCCCCACTCCGATTCCAGAAAACCGTGGGCGTAATGGGTACTTTGCAGGCTGAGAGGAGAGGGGTGCCCCCTACCCATTCCTCCAGGTCGTGTAGACCTCTCCCTCGCAGCCCTGCATCTGCATTCCTTTGCGTCTACCGCGGATTTGGGGCGGGATCCACGGGAAAGGGGCCCGAGCCTGTTTAATCAAGGGCTTGTGGACTGAAACCAAGGCCAGGGGGACGCAGAGGACACGCGGGTGAGGGACTCAGGCCCAGGCCGGCTTTGCTAAGGCCCGAGCGCCACGCTGCCCCGTGGTTCTCCCCGAGGGCGAGGCCGGAGGCGCCCCTGCGCGGGGAGACACCCAGTGGGCCAGCCTTTCCCTGGGAGGCGTCTGAGCGCTTGTGACCATATTTGGTCCGGTGAGGAGGCATCTCAGCTGTTTGGCTTTCCATTGTCCGCTCCAGCGCAGACGGTGTCTCTGTCGTTAGAGACGCGGCTCCCCCCCCCCCCCCACCCCCCCCACGGGTGCGCGGTAAACACACTTCAAACGATATAACTCGATGCGCAGTTTCTTCTCCAGGGGGTGAGTCGGGTCACTCGGGATTGAGGAGAAACTTAGTCAAAACTGGCTGCTCCAAAGGCGAGAGCTGTAGCGCTCCCCTCCCCCTCCCACATCCTAGCGGGGAGTGGGAGGATTGGAATGTCCCCGCCGCCCTCCGGAGAGCCTGGAACCGGGATGGAACCCGAGCAGGTGGCTGGGAGTAAAGAGTGTGCGCCAGTGACCCGGAAAAAGCCACCCACCCTCCGGCCCAGTGGGTCTGCGCACGGGGTGGGGACCCCCTGCCCCCGGATCCAGCTTGGCATGAGGCTGCGGGAAGTCGCAGGCAGCCTGGCCCTCCCCGGCAGCCCCTCTCTCTGCCTCCTCTGGGGGGGGGGGGGCGCCTCCGGGTAAATCACGCTCCAAACCCCCCATCTACCCCACCCTCCTGGATTCATAGGCAAGTTTATGAAATCTGTCAAAAAACGCGATCTGTGCACATCTCTTTAAACAGTACTTCCAGCCTACCTACGTGTATGTACCTGCTTGTTAAATAAAATAGGATTGTACTAAGTGTAAATCATGAGACTTGACTTTTTTTTAAAGATTTATTTTTATTGTTTTTTGACAGAAAGACAGAGAGAAGGGGGAGGGCCCAGAGCAGTCTCCATAGTTTTCCATATAGTTTCACTCCACAGGTGGGCACGGGGCTGCGCAGGGCCCCCGCAAGAACTGAACTGGGGGGCACACCCCAGTTCAGCACATGGGCCAGGGCCGGGATTCGATCCTCAGTCTCCAGGGCTGCAAAGCGAGCAATTAACCCACTGAGCCATCCCAGCTTCCCCATCAAATTTTTTTTTAAGATATATTTTTATTGGACATTTTTATAAAGGCGAAATAAAGTCAGAATTAAAGTCTGGAGTTTCCTTGAAGGAGAAAAGTGAAGAGAAAGACAAGGCCCACCCCATGGGTTTGCCTTGGAAACCTTGGAGTATTGGGGGGGTCACTCCCTCAATTGCTGCTAATTAATGTTCAAACTAGAGCAGAGCCCACCAGAGTGAGCCACCTCCCACCATTAGCTGTTCTTGCGGGTGTCTCTCGATTCCAGACTCCCTGCAGAGTGGGGAAAAGCACACAGAACTGCCCCCGAGAAAGACAGTCCTGGGGTCACCTTCAAGGGTAAGTAGGGCATGGCTCCTTCCAGGAGCCTGGGACTTGGGGTGTCCCATACAGCAAGTCCTCTGCCCACAGGACCTTTGTAGGGGAGAGGGGAGCCCCTAAAGGCCACTCCATAGGAAGTACCGTGTTTCCCCGAAAGTAAGACATCCCCCGAAAATAAGACCTTACAGTTTTGTCTCTCGCTGAAATACGTATAAGGCATCCCCCCGAAAATAAGACCTAGCGCATCTTTGGGAGCAAAAATTAATATAAGACACTGTCTTATTTTCGGGGAAACAGAAAATCTTTACAGAAGCTATCTTCAGAAGCCGCCTCAGTTCCAGCCCTGGGCAAATTAGCTATGAAAGTAGAGGAAGTGACTGCAACCATATGGTTCCTAATTCAGAAGCCGCAAGGCCAACCTGGGGGTTGAAGGATGGGAACTTGAAGCCGACCCTACTCCAGGCAAGTTGTCAACCCAGAAGGAAGGCCCTGCTTTGTAAAGACTATGACCCGGCTGCTACAAGAGAAGGAACTGCTGAGGATGCCCGAGAGGCTAACAGCCCAGGGAGAATCGGGGTTGGGATCGGATGGGCGAGAATGTTGTCTTCGTTTGTTGCCAATCTCCAAGAAATGGATAGTAGAGGACAGAGGAGCAGATGCCTGAAAGGAAAACTGCCCTGAGCACAGGGTAACTCAGAGGGAAAACTCCCTGTTCCCAAACAGCCTGTCAGATGTAGCACTGGACAGGGTGAGAGAGGAGGGAGGGGGAGCCAAATCTGTGGTGATGGAAGGAGACCTGATTCTGGGTGGTGAGCACACCTTGCAACACACAGACGAGGTACTACAGAATTGTACACCTGGAACCTATCGTTTTTACTAAAGCAATGTCACCTCAATAAATTTAACAATAAAATAGATATGGGGGGAGGCAGATGGCTCACCGAGTTAAGCGCTCGCTTTGCAGTCCTGAGGACCAAGTATCCAAACCCAGCCTGGCCCATGAGGACCCATATGCTGAACTGGGGTGTGCTTCCCATGCAGAAGGCTCCCCATTTGGTTCTCGTCCCCTGGTTCAGCCCCTGGCTTGAGGGGGTGTGCCTCCCATTCGGGAGGCCCCCAGCCCAGTTCCCACCCTGCACGGCCCCCGCCCACCTGTGTGGAATGAAACCATGTCACAACTGATGATGTACAACTATGGAGACTGCTCTGGGCCCTCCCCTTTTTCTCTGTTTCTCTCTGTCTCTGTCAAAAACAATCAAATAAATCTTTAAAGAACAAGATATGGTAGTGGCTGATTGAAGAGATTTGCCTCACTCCTTCATCTTCAGACAATAGCCTTAGGTTAAATAACATTTACGTGTGTCTTGTATGCATCAGGTACTGCCCATACCAGCAGCATGGTGTAGTGAATAAACATATGTCATCTCCGGGAACAAAATACTGTTGTCTCCTCAAGCCAAATACTTAAGCTCTCTGCTCCTGCGTTTCCTCTTTTGTAAACTAGGGGCACTAGCAGTAACCATCATAGGATTCTAGATCTAAATGTCATGCAGGCCTACCACAGCACAGCCAGTGCCACAAGTCAAGTCATAATCTTTGTGCTGGTAGAGGGTCTTGCCTTCAATCTGTAGAAAGAAAAGGAAGGAAGGAGGAAAGAAGAAGGTGAAGGGGAGGGAAAGAAAGAAAAGAAAGAGAGAGAAAGAAAAGAAGGAAAGGAAAGGAAGAAGGAAGAAAGAAAAAAAAATGCAACATCTGCGAAGCTCAATAAAGCAAAACACAGTAGAATAGGGTTACCTGTACACATTTTATGTGTTGCCCACGGTTTAGACCACAAACTTAGAAGTGCCTACCAACCTCTGCTCTCTACACTGAAAGAGTAACTTAGCCTCCCAAAGGCACAAATTATTCATTTACAAGTTGGAGATAATATTGTCTCCAACAATATTATCTGTGACATTGCTGCCCTTCAACGGGCCACCCTCCTGTGGGTCACACCCTCCTGGAGTCCCTTGCACTTAAATCCAGGGTGGGACAGTGACTTGTCTGAACCAGGAAAATGCAGTAGTGAAACACTGCTTGGTGCCTCCCCCCCCCCCCCCCCCCCCCCCCCCCCCCCCCCCCCCCCCCCCCGCCCCACCCCTACCCCCAAACTCCTGAGAAGGTGTGGAAGTTTCCGCTTTTGTACTTCTGGGAGATCTAAGCCACTAGGTGGGAAGTCCAACTACACTGCTAGAGACACCACAGGGACAGAGAAACGTAAGGTTCTGAATACAAGTTGTTCCGTTCCAAAGCACTCAGCGAATAAGGAACGGCTGTGATTTAAATCTCATGGAGAGCCAAAGAATAGATCACATATTCTCATCCCCATTTTACAGATAGAGAAACTGGCCCCATCAGTTTTAAAGTATTTTGTCCAAGTACATACAGTGAAGGTGTGGGGATGAATGGAGGGACCACGTGGGACTCAGCCCAGGGCTTGTAAGTCCTAGATCAGAGGGTTTTTTCCACTCTCCTACCCTCTGGGAGCCAGGAGTGACTCCCTGGTATTGTCATTTTATTTATTTATTTTTTTTTAAAGATTTATTTATTTTTATTTATTTATTTATTTATTTTTGACAGAGAGAGAGAGAGAGAGAGAGAGAGAGAGAGAGAGAGAGAGAGAGAGAGAGAGATACAGAGACAGAGAGAGAACTGAACTGAGGGAACTCCCAGTTCAGCACATGGTTCCGCACGGGCTGGGGCCGGGATTCGATCCTCGGTCCCTGGCGCTGCAAAGTGAGCGCTTAATCCACTGAGCCATCCCGGCATCCGCATGGTATTGTCATTTTAAATCAGTGCAATAACTGCCTGCCTATCTCTGAGAGAAACTCGACAGTTGTTATAAAATAATCCATGGAGAGGACACTCCGGCTGATATGTAAATCTTTCCCCTTGCAAAGACTTCCCACTGGAAGGTGAGCCACCTCTTCCTAATCCCGCCTTCAACACACTTCCTCCAGAAAGTTCCACTCCTCCACTGAGTCATCCTCCTCCCTTTCTGTTTCCCTCTAACCAGTGGCCCGGGCTCTGGCCCCTTTCTTCTGTGACCTCTCAAATCCATCCTTCCCTCCTCCCACCACAGGGCCTTATCTCAAAATGCCTGCCCTGGCCCCCTAACTGGTTTCTCTGCCTCCTGTTTTCATGATGTCATCTTCTGGCTGATGGCTCTTAGCAACTGCCTACAAGAATAAAGGCTGAGGCTATCTAACACCAAGGAAGGGCTCCTAACAGACCGTCATCTTCCTCGCTGTCTGACCTTGATTCTTACCCTAGTCAGTCCATCCTCTCCAGTCAGATTCTGCCCCCAGCTTAGTTGGCCTAGTCCTCTCCTGGTTTGAATTCTGCTCAGAACTGCCCTCCATCTTCCACGGTCAAGCTTCATTAATCCCTCCCTTCTTTCCCCTAAATTCTGGTTTTCCTTGTCTTTCCACTCCCTTGGCACATAATTGGACATAACGTGGCCTCAGTTGCATTTTTAACTTTCACCTCAATCTCTCTTGCCTCCCCCCACTGGGTCATAAATACTGTAGTTGCAGGGGCTAGAAGTGTCTTGCGGTTCTTTATGGAATTGTTTTTCTGAAGACCATAATTCTTTGGTGAGGGTGTGATGATGCTTATACGAGGGGAGACACCCCCCACCCCGCCAAAAAAAGGAATTTATTTATAAAAGATTGAGTATTTATTCCTACATGTTTAAACTTCAGTCACCTTCCAAGTACCCTCCGTTGGATGCAATGCACCAATCGAGATGCGTTTTCCACTGCTCAACACAGGTTTTGAACTTGTTGCCTTTTAGTGTTTCGCCTCTTAGGTTTTTCTGTTTCATCGGCAAAACGTTTTCCTTTGAGGATTTTTTTCATCGGGGAAACAAACTACAAAGGCCCTCAGGACAAGATCGGGTGAATAAGGAAGGCGGGGCACGGGGGTCGTGCGTATTGGGTCAGAAACTGCTGAGCACTCAGCACGGTGTGGGCAGGTGTGCTGTCATGCCGCACGTTGTTTGTGTCAATCACCCATCATGAAATTGACCAAAGCACTGAAAGAGTTTCCAAAAACAATTCACTGAAGCCGAACGCAGCCTCTCACAACCACACCAGCTGGTGCACGGATGCAGATGGGTTCCTAGAACATCGCCTAGCAGGGAAGCCTGTCCTACAAGGGGCCGCCCTCCAGGAGATCATAGCAGTATTTTGGAGGTGCCCCCTTCCCGGGATTTTGCCTTCCTTCTTTCAGCAGCCATTGGGATGCTCTTAACAGGTTGTAAGGCCTCCTCCCACCATTCACAGCAGTTTGGGCACTGCATAGGGACCCAGCTCCTGAACAGCTCTGCAGGCTCCTGGAGGACAATTCTAAGAGCACATCTTTTCGTTTTGGTTCCCCAGTGGCTAACAAGGTGTTCTCCACACAGGAGGGTCCAGCACGTGAGGTCACACAGCCTGGCCGCCTTGTCATCCGCCCTTTTTGGGAGGCCCCTGGGAAGCCACCCTCTGACTTCCTCAGCCCTGCCCCTCTGACACGGGGAGTGAGGACTGGTTCCAGTCTGGGTGAATGGTCAGAAACTTGGTGGGGTGGGTCAGTTTTCAGAGGATCTGGCCCAGACGTCCTTGGGGCAGAACCTGGCTGGACCGGTTGAACCTGTACAGAGAGAATTCCCAGAGCAAGGTCACCATTAGCCACCGAAGAAGAGCAGAGCAGGCAACGACCTTTCCTTTTGTAGATAAGATTGTGAATAAGGGAAGCCGGGATGGCTCAGTGGGTTAAGCGCTCACTTTGCAGCGCCGGAGAACGGGGACCGAATCCCGGCCCCGGCCCGTGCGGAACCATATGCTGAACTGGGAGCTCCCCCAGTTCAGTTCTCTCTCTGTCTCTGTCTCTGTATCTCTCTCTCTCTGTCAAAAGTAAAAATAACTAAAAATATATTAAAAAAAAAAAAAGATTGTGAATAATAGGGGAAGCCGGGATGGCTCATATGCTGAACTGGGGAGTGCTCTCAGTTCAGTTCTCTGTCTCTGTATCTCTCTCTCTCTCTCTCTCTCTCTCTCTCTCTCTCTCTCTCTCTCTCTCTCTCTCTCGTCAAAAATAAATAAATAAATAAATAAGATATTTGGGGAAGCCGGGATGGCTCAGTGGGTTAAGTGCTCACTTTGCAGTGCCAGGGACCGAGGATCGAATCCCGGCCCTGGCCCCGGCCCATGTGGACGCACATGCTGAACTGGGGAGTTCCCCCAGTTCAGTTCTCTCTCTGTCTCTGTCTCTCTCTCTCTCTCTCTCTCTGTCAAAAACAATAAAAAAAATCATTAAAAAAAAAAGAGAATAACGAGATTTAACTGGAGATATTAAAGACGTTTAAAAAAAAAAACGTTTGTGAATAATAAAGAAGCCAGAAAACTGTTGAATAACATTCATCTTTCTGTCAGCAGGAAGGTAAGAGTTGACTGGTTTCTGGACCGGTCACGTGTGACACTCATGGATTCATGAGTTACTGCATTCCCACTGTCTGGCACGGTGTGCAGCACACAGGAAATTCACAAATATGTGGAAAGAATTGACGCTGACACGCGTTTTTGCGTTGACTCTTCCCACGTGCAGGTCTTGCTGTCACACTCGGCTGGGGTGGCCCTAATATATGCATCACTGGTGTGATCATAAGTAATTCTGGTAAAGATCATGATGATGATGGATGGGGCTGTCCTTTGCCTCATGTGATCTATGGCTTCACAATGCAGGTGGACCAGAAGAAAAAGACATTTCTGAGATTTGGTCTCTACTTAGGTACTGTGTGGAAGTCTTTTATCCTCCTTTTGTGTTTTTATTGTTGTTTTGTTAACTGGGAAAAACCTTTTTATTTATTTTTTTAAGATTTATTTGTTTTGAGAGAAGATGAGAGAGAGAGAAGGCTGGATGGCCTGGTGCAGTCTCCATAGTTGTACATCATTAGTTGTGACATGGTTTCATGCCGGTGGATGTGGGGCCACGTGGGGCGGGAACCGAACCCGCATGGGACGCAAGAACCTTCACTGCTGAGCCATCCTGGCAGTTACCAGTTGTGCTGCCGTTCAGCACATGAATTTACACAGGCCAGGAATTGAACCCCAGACCTTGTGATAATGAGGCAAGCGCTGAATCACTCAGCTATTACAGCATCCTGAAAAGTACTTTTAAATGGAAAAAAATAATTAAGAAATATTTCCTTAAAAAACAAAACACACTTTGAAAATATATGATGACATAAAACGTGGTTTAGAGGTTAACCAGCAAGCTGTATTGCAAAGTTGCCAATTGCAGCAGAATCTAAGGGGAAATTAAAGAATAGTAGGGGGAAATTTATTAGTAGGGGAGACATTTAACAAGAGATTGGCTAAGGATATCTAGCAGCTTAATGTATCCAATAAAGTATTTGGTAGCTATCTGAAAGACTGCCTATGAGAACAATGTACCCATGTGAAAAGGATCTTTTTTATAATATTTGATGGAAAAACAAATCCAGAAACAAAGATCTATGGACACCATAATTACAACTTTGTTCAAAAACATGAGGAAAATGAATGGAAAGTAAGATGCTAAAATAATACCAAAAAGTAGTAACAAAATGCCTATGTAAAAATTAAAAGATAAATAAATGTTTCTCCCCCTTCGTACTTAATTAGCTCTGTGTAAAGCTATGGGTCTGTGACTTGACAGAGACATTGAATCATCACTCTCAGAAACCTAAACCATATTATTACTATCGTTTTGAGGGTGACGAGAGAACTAATTTGCAGCTTTTGGGGGGGCAGTATCAAGGTGCTCAGTATTATTCATACATTCAAAAAATATATATAGGGTGGCCCCAAAGTAGGTATACAGTTGAATCAATGGAATTCATCACAACAGATTATATGATTACACATACATCCTGACACACAACAAAACAAATACCTACTTTGGGGCCAACCTGTATGTGTGTGTATATGTATATATATATATATATATATATATATGTGTGTGTGTATGTATTTATGTATGTGTATATATATATATATATTTTAGTGTCCACTGTTTTTTTTTAAAGATTTATTTTATTTTTTGACAGGGTCAGAGAGAGAGAAACAGAGAGAGACAGAGAGAAGGGGGAGGGCCCAGAGCAGTCTCCATAGCTGTATGTCATCAGTTTTCAACATGGTTTCATTCCACACAGGTGGTTGGGGGCTGCACAGGGCAGGAACTGGGCTGGGGGCCTCCTGCATGGGAGGCACACCCCTTCAAACCAGGGTCCAAACCAGGGACCGAACACCGAACTGGGGGCCTCCTGCATGGGAAGCACACCTCAGTTCAGCATATGGGTCCACACGAGTCAGGGCTGGGGTTCAATCCTCAGTCCCTGGGGCTTCAAAGCGAGCGCTTAACCTGCTCAACCATCTCAGCTTCCCCAGTGTCCACTGTCTGCAAGACCAGATGCGGTCTTTCCAGCTGAGCTTGGAAGAGTTTGCAAACCCGAAAGGACATTCATTGGTTGCCAATGTCATTCAACTCCTCCCTCTACCCAAATAAGTCCCAGATCTGGTTATACCGGCCATTCAAGCCACTGTGCTTCCCCTGTCGTATTTGTCATGTTGACATGACAGGAGCCAAGCATATGCAAGCTCCCCTCTTATCTCTCTGGCTCGGCACTATCCAGACTCAAGGGAGGCCACTTTACACTGGTCCAGAAAGACTGATTCCTAGTTTGGAGCCAAGGAGAAGAGAAGCAGGCCAGGCAAATCAAGACAGTCTGGAAAGAAAGAGCCCAGGACTCAAATTCTGCTCCATGGGCAGAATTCCGACCTCATGGGCAGAAGCTCAATTCATGCATACTTAAAAAATAGCAGAAGTTCCCTTTAAGATGGTCTTAGATAAGTGGGTGAATTTATTCTCATGTAGAATCAGCCACGCAATAAATCCTAACTTGACCACATGGCTGCAGCCATTTCCACCTAGTCATAATAATTCAATGTAGTTAGTACTTCAGTAATCACAGTAATAGTAAATAATGTTTACGCAATATTTTACAGGCTACAAAATGATTGCGCATGTCTAATCACACAGGAGTCTCACAGGAACCATGTGAGAATTGCCTGACCAGCCTTTCCAGAACTCTTATTGTGCAGATACGAAAACAAAGCTTGAGATAACTTTGGGCCTTGCCAAAGGTCATCAGCTTGTAGCGAAAGAGCCAGAACTTGGCACACTTGGTTCCTCCAGCCTTTCAGATTATGTTTATTTTATAACTTCTTAACCGCATTCTGTTGTAAGTGATTCCTCCTCTAGGAACATGCACAATTCTGTCTCCAAAAAATTAAAAAATTAAAAACATGGGGGCGGGGGGAGAAAAGGAGGAAAAGTACTCCATTGACTTAGAGTACCATTTCACAAATGCGTTGTCATCTAATGGCCACTCAGTACACAGAGTCTCCTAAAATGTAAATGGGAGTTTAGTTGTCTCCTCCCTCTCCTTAAATAAACGAAGACTCAAATGTGTTGGAGGTACTTAAAATGCAATCAAACCCTGATGAATGGAGTACTTGTTTGTCTGAAGACCTCTTCTGTGATGTGAATCATCCCTGGTAATGAATGTGGATTCAGGCAGTCCCTATCTTTTTTTTTAAGGAGTTGTAGTCCTAAAGTTATTTTGTAAGTGGGTCAATTGGAACTTAGTGTGTGTGTTGTTACGGAAAAAATATATTACAAATGGTGACTAGGTGACCCAGCCTAACCATCTAACAGAAAGCTCCAACACCATCCCAAGTTCTCAGGGGGGCCCAAACCTCAGTCAGTCTGTTCCCATCCTCAGACTGTATCTGCCTGGACCCCTAGAAGACGTGTGTGGGGAAGAAATGTGCAGAAAAGCAGGCAGATTTCTTCCACAATAGCAGCAAGAGGAAGTTCCTACAGGACCAGTGTTTCTTTGAGTCAGGACTGCCTGTTTGGGCAAATTGATGTTTTCTGTATCGCACATTCTCGAGAAGTGGAGGGAAGTAAAGATTCCTCTTGGGGAAGACGGGATGGCTCAGTGGGTTAAGCGCTCACTTTGCAGCTTCAGGGACCGAGGATCGAATCCCGGCCCTGGCCTGTGTGGACCCATATGCTGAACTGGGGAGTACCCCCAGTTCAGTTCTCACTGGGGTGAGATCCCTGCCCAGTTCCTGCCCTGTGCAGCCCCGCGCCCACCTGTGGAATGAAACTATGTGGAAAAACCAGTGATGTGCAACTATGGAGACTGTTCTGGGCCCTCTCCCTTCTCTCTGTCTCTACCTCTGTATCTCTCTCTCTGTTAAAAACAGTAAAAATAAATCTTGAAAAAAAAAAAAGATTCCTCTTGACTGCAGGTAAAAAGTTATGTTCACTTAAGCAAGAGGGAGCAGGTATAACGATAGTTCACAGAACTCAAGGATGTCCACCTCTCTCTCTCTCTCTCTCTCTCTCTCCTCTGAATATGTACTTCATTCTTCTCTCCAGGCCAACCAGCCTTTTCTGTTCTTCAACTCACATGGCAAATGGACATCCACACCTCGCAATTTCACATATTACATGTAATTGCTCTTAAAAGGGAAACGGACTTTTGCCTGATGGCTGCATTTCCAGGGAAAGGTCTCTGACTGGTTTAGCTTGAGTCAGGTGGTCATCTTTGAACCAATCACCTTTGATGGTGGGGGAGGCGGGAAAGCAGGGTCAAGAATTGGTCCAATGAGCATAACCCCTGAGAGTGGACAAGAAGGTCCTGTAAAACCGGGCGTAGGCAGATATTGAGTAACTGCCCGTATTTTCATGCTTGATATTTTTCAACATGAATGCAGGTCGCTAGCCATTTCCCCTTTAGAAATAAATCACCAACGTGATACTTGGAGAAATCACATGATGCTTTTGACAGCCAAACAATGTTAGGACTTATGGGGACTAAACTAGTGGCTGCACATATGAGGGAGGACCCCCCAAACAACAAATTATCTTCTGGAGAACATGACCCTTGTAGCACAGGTTTCCCCCACTAGGTGAGTGATCTAGTAGCCCATCTGCATCCGTGGACCGGCTGGTGTTGTGAGAGGCTGCGTTCAACTTCAGTGAATCTTTTCTGGGAGACACTTTCAATGCGTTTGCACTAACAATGCGTGATTGACACGAACAACGTGCGGCATGACAGTGCACCTGCCCACACCGCACTGAGTCTTCAGCAGTTTTGGACCAAAAAACCAGCAGGGCCCCCATGCCCCACCCTCCCTATTCACCTGATCTCACCCTGATTGACTTCTTTTTGTTTCCCCAATGGAAAAAAAGTCCTCATAGGGAAACGTTTTTGCTGAAGTGGAAGAGGTGAAACAAAAAAACAGCAGAAGCACCAAATCAACCAAATCAGCCAAATAAAAGGCACCAAATCAGTGAGTTCACTGTTCTGAGCCGTGGGGAAAGCACCTCAATGAGTGTATTGCATCCAGCGGAGTGTACCTTGAAGGTGACTGAAGTATAAACATGTGGGCACAATTTTTATAAATAAATTTGGGTTTTTAGGCTCCCCCATAGACTACTGCTAGCTCAACCAAGTATTATTGTAGCCATGATGGCTCATCCTTGTTAGAGCAAATTAGTAAGGCCTCCGTAGGTACCTTAGGTACCGTAGGTACGGGTAAGAGGTGGTTGATTTAGCAAGTGAGTTGTTTTCCATTTCAATTGGAAAGGACGATCACAAACAGTTTGCATTAGAGTGGAAGAGACAGCATTTACTTTTAGCTTTGCCCCAGGGGTATGTTAACAATCCTTACCTCTTTTGTACTCATATATGGTTCAGATCAGGGCTGTCTGAACATCCCAGAGAACATCCATCACACGGGTCCCTACTATCAATGACACTATGCCTATCGGGCAAAATGAACAGGACGTGGCTAGTATGCGGAAAGCCTTGTCAGGAGACATTCACATCGAGGATGGGCGATGACCCCTGTGAAGGTGCAGGGTCTGCACCCCATGAAGTTGCTAAGCATTCTAAAGTAAGATGCAAAGCCCTGTTCATGCGTCTCCTACTACGAGACAGACCTACAATGTCCAGTGGGCCTCTCTGAGTATTTTTTTTTTTAATTTATTTTTTTATTGTTAAATTTAATGGGGTGACATTGGTTGGTAACAATCAGACAGTTTCCCAATGGACAACTCCACATCACATCACCCATGCAT